>DWFV01001358.1:0-11379 GCA_018246775.1 Parelbella machaon machaon
TAGGCCTCCCCCAATGAGCGCCATCGCGCCCTGTCTTCGGCTTGTCGCATCCAGCATCTGCCTGCAGCCTTTCGCATGATACGCTATTAACTATTATAAGTTATCATGTTATTATATATACTCGTATATCATCATCGGCAAACTTGTATGCACATTAGAAGAATTGTCCAGTTTTTTATCATTATCTTTTCTTTGCGTTTAGGCAATTATATAATTCACGTTATTTATCATAAATGAATAATCATATTTAACGAGAATATTAACTACGCAGAATCTAAAAAATACTAGCAAAATTTTACTTACAAAAATTCCTAACATCAAAACGTAGTTGGAAACTGATAAATCTTTGTCTAGATATTTATAACCTATAAAACGCGTTGTTTATGGTGCTTACCCTAATTTCACAACTTCCTGTTTGGTTAACCTAACACGATTAATACGTGAACACGTCTTAACATCAATATGTCTAATCGTATTTACATCCACATTTATTTAACTAACTGGATCACCATATTACCTAATTACGCAAGGTTGAAGGATTACCTAATGTACGATTCGATTATGATAAAATTCCTCACGATTAGTACAATGCCACTTGTCCATTACACGGTCAAGGCAACTTCTGCACCTTGGAACTATTGGTCGGCATCGTCCATGAACTCTTCAAGGTAACGAACGTTGCGCAAAGGGAAGCCTGCTGTGTTAATACAGCGTCAAATGGAGCAAATCATCATCACGGTTGCAGCGCAATAAATCGGCTTAAACACGTCCCTGTATCGTAAACCAAACATGATGCAGATGTTCCAACACAAACAAACGCTGTCCGTAGTAGCATCGTAAGTCTAGTAAGTAGGTTGTAACGTGTCAAGGTTTTCTGAAGACAGCCTTACGTGACGTATATCAACGTCACCGTTATCGATCGTCTAGGAAACGTCTGATGTTCTACCGATATATACCTATGTATATATTTAATGACGCACGTAACCTCCCTATTCGACCTTTAGGCTTTATTACGAGGAACTGACAGGTGTTCCGGGATTTAATGGGCCTTATCTTTATGAAAAAAGTGATATTACAGATACCGCGATCCACCTTCTAGGGTCATGTAACGTCATGCTCCATGCGGATGCACACTTTCGAAGTGTTCTTTTGTTTTTTGAAAAAAAAGACAGGTTTCTATTGGTCTTTTCAATAATACCAAAGAAACTTAAGACAATGTTAACACGCAATATTGGCTAATGTTTTCAGTTGGAGACGTTTCGAGACATCTTTGTGACGAAATGTATAAAACATAACGCAAACAGTGGTCTGGACAGATTTACGATCTAAAATACGAAGCTAAAGCTATGCAATCTCAAACGAATACCAACGTCACAGCTACTATTTGTCTCGTTGCATTATGTTAGGTACATTCTATTTCGGCGTGACGATGCGAATTGCGCATCAGAATTACACTTTGTACCGAATCTCGTTATTCTGATGAATAGATTAAAATTCATTTTACCGTAACACGCATAATGATAAGAGGAAACGGCTCGTCTAATTGCGTCCAACTCGTGACACTATGTGACATTGCTGAACGGACTACCCACGCCTGCGACAAACACGTCACAGATTTTAAAACCGTTTTATAATTCGCAACAAGCGTTTTGAAACCTACCTATCGTGGCTCTAGCAATTTTATTTTTGACATCGCGCCATTTTTTTTTTGATGACCGATAACGCAATTTAATTTGTTCCATTTCATAAACTTCTTGGTTTTTGCTGTCCTTAATTTTATTATAAATGCATTTGCACATACGTTCCAGTGCGAAAGTATTACCACTTCATTTGTTTTTAACTATTTGCTTTTTGTTTGTTCATGCATTGGTGTGTTCAGATTTGCATAATGTGACAGACACATCTATGAATGATTTCAGCCGCTTCAGTACTAACCTAGGATACAATTGAGAGATTTAGGTATATATAGCCTGTGACATATTTCATTATGATTTATTTCACCATTGAAACTTAACTGCTGTTAAAATGTGTCACCCCATCACGGCCGTCAACATTTGTTACAAGGAACCAGCCTTAACCTGAAAAATCGAAACCTCGCGAGATATCAACAACAATTTTTGAAGATATCGATTAGAAATGTAAATATTGCATATCCGTTGACTCTGACCTATATCACATAAATACTAATCGCAAAATAAGAATCAATGAACGCATCTTCAAAGACCATCCACTTTTGCGCGCACAAATTTGATTTCTCCAGGCGTTGGGACCTTGCTAATTTTAACAATTTTATTTACGGAGCTAATAAATTATTAACTAAGATTTTCTGAGTAATTTCATATGATTGATAAGGACACATGAAATAGGCTTACAAATAATAAATGGCATCTATTTTTATTTGAATGTGAACGCCAGCAGAGCTAAACATTACTGGTTGGCTGGAGGATAACTATTTAAAGATTTTTGTCGTCTACCGTATCTTAGAATTAAATCATTCGCATGCTCACACAGTTTCATAAATTGTTGATTAGATAAGTAGATGAATTGAAGCAGTGATAGCTCAGTAGGTATTATTAGTAAATGTCGAAAATATCTCTTTAACTCATACGCAATTTTAGAGAAGGCGTTACCAATAACATTACCTTCGTCTGCCTCATGGCAACTCACGTTCAGTAGCCAATTATATGGATAACAATACCTACACGATTATTTCGCTTTGTTCAAGAAGCATGACGTTTTATTACGTTATAAGGTCGCATAACTATCAACGTCGCGGCTGCATACGGCTTGAACATTGGCAGTAAATCTGTTTAGATGTTGGCGTAACATGCAAAACGCAATAAATCCACGCTGTTACTTATAACCTACGTTTTGAAATAGAAAAGCCCTTAGTCATAATGTTCTACGTCCGTGACCGTTCTCACTGTCATGCTATTAACGACTCATAAATTTTAAAAGCATTAAGAGATGTATCAGTGTTTACAAGCAAATATAATCATGAAATGTAATAAATTACGATACTTTTCTTATTGATATTAACACGAAATTATTGTAGGTATTTGTAGTAATTTATGTGTTTTTTAATTGTTGTTTTGCGCAGGAGTTAGGTATGTTTGTTATATGATGGTACCTGCTGTGTATTTGTGCTGTAATGTTGCCAGTGAATAAATATTTCTATGTATGTTCTAATAGCACACAAAACACACACATGGCACGTAATCGATTACACCAAAATAGGTAAGCGCTACCAATATTCCAATATTGTGAATTCTACGGAACTCAAATCTTATCTTGAACCTTCGATATTGAACTGCGACACAAAAAATGTTCGCAAATGCGTAATAATAACAGTTACTCCTAATCTCGGTTTTCCAGACAACCTAAATTATTTTATGATAACGATATTATTAATAGATTGATATGGTTTTTTTATTAAAATATAAACTTTAGCATTAAGACAACAGTAAACAGTAAGCAAGTATTTTGACTTAAACGTACTGGCTGACGAATTTGTCATAACGAAAATACATTAGACATGGAAGATCTGTCATAATATATTGGAGAATAATTTCGAATGTTCCATTGTGTCCGGTGAGAGCATCACGAGTGGTTGAACAAAGATAGTTAACCTCAAGAGAGAAATAGCAGCAATTTATAATATTAAAATAGTATGTAATTTACGTCAAACCGGACAAATTTTCCGTCTTTGATGTGCCATTAGCCATGGTCCTGACGTCCCCGTTTAACAGCTTTGCATAAATTATTTATACAAATGCAGTCGGTTCCAGCATAATAAAGATTTACGACGGTTGTTCTTTGCCAATGTATAATTCAGTAAAAGCCATAGCGAATTTCTCAATTTGACACCATCAATTACTGCCCGTTACACGATGTGCTGTGACCATTTTAAAATATGTCTGCTTCAGACGTATCTAACAATTCGTTATGTTTCATCTGTTTATGAAGAATACTATATTTAACGTAAAAGGAAAAGACATCGTCCTAAGATAACATTTAACATATGCAAATACTTACGAATTCGTACAGAATTTTGGTATACTTCTATTACTTGAAGGTCCAGATCTCCTCCACCCCTAAATCCATGCTAGCGTGCTTATCAATGTGGGTCTCTTCTTAGGACTGAAAAGGTTAATACCGGAGTCTCCATGTTAGCCAGACGTCAGCACAGTCTAGTCTTGGCTCGGTATTATTTAATAGTTTTACCGAACACTTACAGATTAAACAACTTTTGCCATTGTTTTTGGTAGTCTCCAATTAAATATAAGCTTTCTAATATTAAATCCAAAATGAATAATAATCCTAGTTGAGAAAGTAACAATATAATTATTTTTATTTGAATTTACTTTTCACTTGTGACTCTAGAGAAATTTTATGAAGTTTGCTTTCACTATCATACATTTGCCCTGTCTGTTCACTTTCGCTTTAGAGAGATATGTGTCTAAAAGTCGTATCTACATATTAATGATTGTTTTGTGGTCATCATTATCTTCGACCATGTTATCGATCCAGGGTCGGGCGCGGTTAGACTTTTGTTTAAAATTACCCCACACCGTTTTCTTTTTCAATCAGACGTTATTTCGAATTAAACCTTAACAAAGATAGCCAATCATTTCTAACGGTCGTTCATATTATTTTACTGATATTTATGAACTCAGCCATCTCGTTTCCATTTGATTTATATTTTTTGTGTTTAATTTCAGCTTGTACAAAAGTCAACCTGGTTTCTCCAGTTTATTTCAATCTTTTCATCTCTTGCTATATGCTTCTCTTGTCTTTACTTTCAACCATTTTATTCATCAGCTCTAATTGTCTAATATTCTTATTAGTATCTGTGCCGTTGTGGTGAAAGAATTGGGCAACCGACGTGAATTAGAGTTCGATTGCCTAAATACAGTAAAATGGCTTTATAGCTACATGATTCAGGAAATCAGAGAGGTTATATGTCAGGAAACCAATATCAGTATGAGAAGTGATAATTAAAAAATAGAATTGAAAATCACGAAAGTAATTTAATTCAACCACAACTGACCCAGTTACGACTTTGTATTATACAATGTTATACAAGACATTTAATTCTTATACAACGATAATTATTAAGTCTATTACGCTGAACGACGCGGTACAATTTTTCATCAAAACTTTTATTACGTTATTACTTTTTATTACGAAAGACTACGCTTCCGAAAAGTATTGTGTAAGCATTTATATATAAGTACATATTTGTGGTATATTACAGAATTAATATCTGAAGTTCAGCCTCCCAATCTGGAGGACTGGGGGAGGACTTTCACGTCAAAGAAAGTCGTATTCTAGAGTGACACGAAATGATGATGATTATAATGTTGATGATGATGATATCGGTAATTATACATGTAGGACGTGGGTTTGATTACAGGCATATTATAATTAGGAACATACAAGCCATTTTAAAACATAGTATCATAAAAGGCTTTTTTATGGAAACCCACATAATGTACTAAGTTAGTATTACAAACATTGTGGAGACGACCATAAATACATTCATTTCGTGGCACGTGTATAATTTACTGTTATCGCTTTTGAATACTCGCAACCACAACGAGGTTTTTCTTTGTAGTTACATAGGAAAAGAAGATACTTTGTGCTGAACTGCTTTCACTGTACAAACAAGTTAACTATCTCTAAAAATTGTTGTACAAATCAGTACTCAGTTAACGAGTTACAATACATTGTCATATTACACGTTTTTGTGAGATTTCGTACTTTGGTTAAGTGATTTTTATTTTGTAAATTGTGTACGAATAGGTACTGTCAGCGAGAAAAGTGTTTCTGAAAATTTTACCATCACGTTAAGTTTCCAAATGATTATGATTTCAATAATTGAAATCTATGAAACTTAACCGTGATTTCTTTGAGGAGTATTTTTTTGCATTAAGGAATATGTTACGGGACTGCATCAATTGTAATCAATGTTGCATATTATGTAATATCTGTTGTCGTTGTATAAGGCGTATACAACGTGTTATACGATTATCTATACTATATATACTAATAAATAAAATTGGAGTGTCTGTTTGTAATATTAAAATCACCGCTTTTTACTAAATGCATATGTATGTATACACGGTATATATACCAAAATAACATTTTTTTTTTTATTTTCGTCTATCTGTTTGTTCCTGCTGATCTCTGGAACGGTTGGACCGATTTTGACGGGACTTTCACAGGCAGATAGCTGATGTAATAAGGAGTAACTTAGCCTACTTTCATTTTAGAATTATAAAATAAAGTAAAGTTGCAATGTCCAAGTACTGTCCAGTACCGCGCGCAGCCCACGCGCATTCCACCACTGCGCAATAATTGAACAATATTTTTTTCATTAAAAACCACGCGGACGAAGTCGCGGCCACAGCTATTTACATATCACATGAATGGCGTAGTGCTATTAATGGAATGTCTCGCAGAGGTAGTTAATTTTTCATAGTTTATAATTTTATGGAAAAACCAGTACCTGTTAGAACGATGTTATAATATTTTCAATAAGGGATACGAAGTTATTTTACGCTCTTTAGTGACCTAATGATAATGTCAAGTAAAAAAAACATTATCATACAACAGTAGGTACTCATTATACATCAAATAATATACAATGCAACAAAATACATTTAAAGTAAGCTTGAATAAAATGCAATATTATACAGTAATCTTATCCATGTATTAATGCTTCCATTCATTCTTTCGTTCATTCATTCGCTCATTCATTCATTCGATTTGATCACTCACAAATTTATTCATTTACGTATTCATTTGTTCATCCATCCATTCATTAATTAACTTATCATTATAATATTACATAATCATTTGTTAGATATAGTCTTATAAGCATCTCTGTAAAGTTTTTTGAAGTATATGTTATATTTGGATACGAAATTTTGGAACTTTTTGAAATTGTTTAGGGTATGGAAAAAGGTTTCGCGAAATCAGAATTGTTAGCACAGCCGATGTTGGAAACCGATTGAAGTCGGATGCTGTCATAGAGCCCAACTGCTAACAATTGGATCGGATGGCAGTATCCGACTTCAATGCGGATGAATATTTCATCCAATACTGTTATAGTGGCAAAATAAAACTTAGACAGCGAACAAATGATTCTCAAAACCTGAATTAAAGTAGAGTTTATAGAAAATGCTATAGAATATTTAGTTATTAAAAATAAAATGAATGGTTAATCGCGTGTTTTATTATTTTAGTATTATCATTTACATTAAAATACCACGAATTGCGAATTGCTCAAGAATTTAAAAGGGTTCAAGTGTTTAAATTGTTTAAGGACACTTTGCTATCAACTCATATAGAACGATGTATTTAAGAATACACGGTAGAATTAAAATGGGATTAAAAAGGTATAGGAAGTAAAGGTACTTACATATATATGTTAAATTACATTGTTTTTATATATGGCATTATGACCATTTAATACTATGAGACATACATGTATATTATATTTTTATAGGAAATAAACCACATAAGTGTTAAAATCCGCGTGTCCGTATTAAGAGAGAGATAAATGTAAAAGAAATGCGAGAGGTCTGTAAGGATAGATATGAGTATATTTTATAAACGACGCTCTCTGCCTGCCCCGTATAGGACTTGGCTTAACGTTATAATAATACAAGCAAACTTACATATGTGTATTAATAATATACACATACGTTATAGTATTGGAGTATTATTGCACTCTTAGTAAAATGATAGTTAGCACTAATGATGAGAATGTGATCCAACCAATCCGGATAACGACGGATGCATTATGCTAACCGTAATCATAGGATAATGATAATAGAGCGCCGAAACGGATAATAGACAGAGAGGGATGGAGATAGTCCATTACATTTAGCTTATTTTGCACTATATCAGCTGGTATTGGTATCTGGCGTTTCGAAGTGCGCGCTTTAATTACGCGCGTATTTAGGCGAGAAGGAAATTTTCGCGCGCTTTTGATACAAGTTTTGGTTACGTTCATATTTTCAAAGGTTTCCGTACATTTTTAACGAAACCTACGTCCTTGATAAGTGCGCAAGTTAGCTTGTTCGAGGTATAACTTTGAATAATGTACAACTCTTATTATTTTTCGTGTTCCAGACAGTACTTGAGGAACACAAAATGACGTCTCAGCGGATGGGGGGGTTTACGGCGCCATTTCTGCGAGCCCGACTGTTTCGACACGAGTTCTTTGGCGGCATCTTTAACACTCCCTTGAGGGTTCATTTATATATTCGCAACACGGAGGCGGCAATAAAACTGCGTTAGCCCGGTCATTATTTAGTCATCGCCCGGCCTCTCTGCCCCCGCTGAGAAATAAAATGCAACCCAATGAGTCTTGGATCCGCCTTGCAATTTCGTGCACTGTATGCTTTAACGACTCGTGCTGAATGTTAGTATTGAATGTTATCGGCTTGTTTTGCTCAGACTTGTCTACATTGCATAGAATATACCACATTCTTACTCCTCGCGGCTATTTGTAAACGCCAACATGCCCATGACCATATTATAAAAAAATGTGGCACCGTTACCGTTTTAGTTACTTCTATTTACTTTTGGTGATTTTTGGACAATTAGAATAATCGTAGAAAAGTGTGCTTGAGATTATATCCAAAGTAATTTTTCACACGTTTGGTACGATACCATTATCACAGTATATTTCTTAATTATCATACTTGTAGTTAACTTTGTCTCCTGTATAATTCAACATTATAAAAATATGTTAAGTCCAAAAATAAAGCCCAAAGATTAATCTTTGCAAAGTTGAAATTCATCTCGTTTTTCCAATAACACGAACCATTAAGTCCAATTTATGCGTAGGTAAGACTTGTTGTTCATAGGAATTTAAAGAACTGGGATTATTTTTCTAAATATGAAGTACCTACCGTGAACGTATCAGTATTTAATTAATATTTTAGGTATGGTGAAATGAACATGTAAGATTGAAGTTATTTAAGTAATATTTCATGGTGATTCTAAACTCTAAAAAAAATCTATTTAAGTCGATTTAAGAAAATCCCGTTTTCGACGACATCTTTCGACACAGAAAGTTATGTTTAGCGATCTCTTTCACAAACTAACACTTTTTAAATTTAGCCTTACTAAGGTTTAATATAGAGAGAGTTACTGGCGAGAATCTTTAGTAATGTCAGTAAGGTCAGTGGTCAGCTTTCCGAGCTAGCCATTTTACGAGGCGGCCCCGGGCGCCGCCGCTAAATCTCCTTATTTATCCGGAAAACATAAACCGTGGTCTCAGCAAAAATTAATTGGCTTCCACGCTTTCTTGTCGCATTAGGTTTATCCGTTTTATTGTGGCGGCTATCCGTTTACGGGTATTGATAAACAAGGTGTTTACGGGGTTGAATAGTCCTTTTAATTACCGTGCGAGGAGAAAAGCGAGGGAAAACAAGTTGGAAGGTGAAGGACGGTGTCGGAGGCCGTTTTACGCGATGTATTTAAGATAATAGGTTTTTCCGTTGCTGTATTAGTCACTGTTTCTGTCTGAACGGGGAAATATAAAGATATCTGTGATTGTTTTGTCAGTACTAAACACTGTCAGTATGTTGGATTTATTTATTGTGAATGATTTAAATTTAATTATATATTTTTATGGTAGCTAGTATTATTTATATATCGTATGAGATTAATTAGCATAAAGTTGAAAGGAAAATCATAAAAGTTTTGATGTTGGCTGCGTTCTACGCGGTTTGTATTACGCGTCGCAACGTGTTTGGCTTAGTAATATTATGCTTTTTATTTTTAACTAGCTGTACCCGCGACTTCATTCGCGTGGAATCTAATAAAAAAGTTATTGTTCAGTTATTGCGCAGTGGTGGCATTCGCGTGGGCTGTACACGATATTGGACAGTACTTGGACATTGCAACATCACTTTATTTAATTATTTTAAAATTCTGAAATGTAAATAGCCCAAGTTACTCCTTATTACATTAGCTATCTGCCAGTGAAAGTCCCGTCTAAATCGGTCCAGCTGCTCTAGAGATCAGCTGGGACAAACAGACAGAGAAAAAATAATAATGTTATTTTGGTATATGTACCATGTATACATACATAAGCATTTAGTAAAAAGCGGTAATTTTAATATTATGAACAGACACTCCAATTTTATTTATCTGTATAGATGTGTAACATCTTTTCTCTCGCTCTCCTGCAATCTGTGCGAGTCATTTCCTGAAAAGGGACAGAAATATGTAACAGAAAGTCGTTATTATGCTTTACTTATTAATAATCCTTTTATCATGACTTTGGAATATTTATAATTATGTGTTATTATTTCATATAAAGTTATCAATATTAAATTTGCAGCAATTATTGATTTTAAATATTTCAGTACTCGAATTGATTATTTATTATTTATTTATTTATTTATACTTTTGCAGCACCTTAAACTAAGGGATACAAGGGCGTACTTAATGCCTGATGGCATTCTCTCCCAGTCAGCCCTGGGTGATGGACAGAGCATGTCGTAGGCGCATACTTGTCTCCAATAATAATAATAAAATATGTACGATTTGATATCGAAGTAAGTGCCAACTTTCGATTATGTCGGACAGTGTCGAAGTACTGATAAAACGGTTCTTGCTTATTTTTAAAGTAATATTAGTGGTAAATGAACAATAAGTATATAAAGGCTATAGATTCAGAATCAAACGCATCAGATATATATAATAATGGTTTAAAAAAATGTAGTTAAATATGCCAGTTATTATATAATTCAATTTACTAGAGAACACACAACTCTGCCTGGATTAATTCTATTATATTCCCTTTCAAATTTTGCAATTGGTACGCACTTATCGACGAGCGTCAGGAAAGGAAACAATCCATACTGCCTTGAATATTATTCCGTTGTCAAATTTGTCATTAGTACGCTCTTATCCACGAGAGCCGGGAAAGGAATCAATCCATAGTTCCTTGAATATCGTCCCTTTTACGCATTTGGAATTAGCACACTCCTCTTCATTAGAGTCGGGAAAAAAAACAATCCATCCTGCCTTGAATATCGTTACGTTTTCAAATTTGGAATTAGCACACTGTTCTCCACTAGAGTCGGGAAAGAAAAAACTCCACATTGTCGCCCAAGTGTCACTTGCTGCGTATAATTGCTAATTAACCGCCAGGAAATTGTGAAAAACTGAAGCGCGGCGACAGTCACGTGAGCCGAGTGCGTCGTGTTGTTTATTCATATTACTTTGAAATCATTGATGCCATTGTTAATTTGATTTTACTTGTTTGTTTATCTATGATATCTAATGGGCTTGGATTTCAGACGCTTGCCTCTTCATGTGGCCTGGTGTTCTATTCCCAGCATCCACATC
>DWFV01001359.1:0-11377 GCA_018246775.1 Parelbella machaon machaon
CCCCAAACCCCGCTTGGTCCGCTTTTTTTCGGGGGCGGTTTTAACCGGCCAAACCCGGGAAGGGGTTGGCTGGGAATTTTTTTTTCCTTCCATCAAAAAATGTCCCTCCCCCCCCCCCCCCCCCCCCCCGCCCTTCTCGCACGCTTCGTCCTTCTCCACAGCACCGTCCCTCGGCCACTTCTTCCTCCCCCAAAGCCATAAATGTCTTTAGCGATAGAAACAAAACGTAAATACTTATAAAGTGAATTTCCGGGCGAAAGATAACTTTAGCACGAGAAGCGGTGATTCAATTTTGTTCGGTTTAGACGTAAAATGACTTTTTATTGTGTATTAACAATCCATGAGCCATGTCATTCGTTATATTTCATTATATTACTCTGAAATAGTCAAGTGGTCGGTCGGAGTGTGTGCTGCTCATAAATACACAAATAATAATACTAATAATTACATGATTTCCAGCGAGAACAATTCTCCTGATACGCTTTTCATATTACGGGTAGATACTCTATCAAAAAAACATCCTGTATTTTACAGTTTCATTCATTTACACGTGTACATCCTTCGTGTATCGTTGTTGGAACTGTCCATGGCCGTCTATTCTGATAGATACGGCGATATCGGCTTTAACAGTGATACGTGAACGACGACTTGATAAACAGTTAACAGAGAGCGCATTCAGCGACGGCTGGCGTTCAGGCTGATGTTTGCCTGTACTGTGGTTGCAGGGTAATGCATTGTAGAGTCAAACGGAAATGTAGAGCCATGAAGTTTGCGATATTTTTCTGTTCATATATGCTTTATTCGAACTTCGACAATTAGGTACATTGTTATCATCGAAATAGTGTCATGATCTCGTAATGTTAATGATGATGAGATGATCCATTTCCAGTTATATAGATCAATTATTATTGTTGAGTCGAACTTGTAATTTTCTGGTTTATTTTTTCTAACATAAAGTCGCAAAATAAAAAAAAATAACAAAATACCGTTATTTTTTTAAACTGACATTGTTTGAATTGGAAAGGCATGAGGATATTTATAAAATCATACCTAACATTAGTCGTGTGCAGTTGTTAATATGAATACTTCATACCTATGTACATACGAGTTTTATTCTCCGAAACGATGAATCACTGCGATCATTTCCTCGGATTTGATTCTATAAGTAATAATAGTAATGTCTTGTGACATCTCCACACACAGCCACCTGATCCGAAAATGCGATATTTGTCCTGGGTGGACATCGAATTCACGACCCCTGTTTCAGCAGTTACATTCCATAACAGCACAAACAGTTCACTTACACCACCCATAGAACAGATGTCCGCTTCCCTCGGCCTTCGGAAATTTAATAGCTGTTGTTAACCACTAATACATGTGGAGGTTTTTGCTTTTTTATGTCTCATAATACAAATCGCGTTAAACAAATTGTATGTGCTTACACAAATATTGCATCGCGGTTGTAGTTTTCATATCACGCAATTTTCATCTGGTAACTGCTGTTAGATTTTAAACGTTCACCATTAAATCGGTGGATTTAACTTGTCAGAGGACTGATGGATACGGAAGAGGCTAAAGGAGTTTTTTTAGAAAGCTAATTCAAAGTTGCCATGACTACATCTAAGGGCCTATTTAATAAAATTAATAGTATACATTTTTGGTTGTATTGTAATTTTATTTCATATTGACCGTTTCTTTCACCAGTGACATCTCTGGCGTGTGTGCTTCTCAATGTGCCAAAGAATGCGACTATCCTCGGCGGCAGCTGCAACGAGACCGGCACTGGCCAGGAGTACCTGCAGCTCGGTTGGCCGACCAACGAGAACTCGCTCACGCTGCACTTCCAGGCAAACGAAACCACCAAGAGCTACGCGCTCAGCAGCATCAACGTATCCCTCGCGCCGGAGCAGTTCCCCAACTCATGTAAGTCTGTAAGTCTGTAAGGATGTACGTTTGTGTGTGTTTGCATGAATAAAGAGTTATTCGAGCAGAAAATGGTTGGAATTATGTATGTGGTAATTGACATCCAGAAGTTGAAGGTTCTGTATAGTCATAGTCGCAAGCCTTTCGCTGTAATACACCAAGACAAAAAATTTAAGTATGTTTATAAATTTTATTATTATTGTTATATGATAAACTAGCGTTTGACTGCGATCTCGCCTGATGGTAAGGGTAGATGGGTTCTAAGACGGAGCACGCATGCTTAGGAAGAGCCTATTCACCCTTGTTTTATTCTGTTAATAAGTTATAACAAGAAAATAAGACATATTTTTGTGTAGGAGTGGTTTAAAAAATATTCCTTCCATTCGGCTTCAGCCCTGAAGGATCCCGTCGTGCTCGGCCATAGCGCCGAGTGGTGGACGCCGCTGGCCACCTCGTACCGCTGCGCCGGCGCCACGCAGCTGAACATGTCCGCGGAGAACAGGCCCGAGGTGGCCACGCTCACTCTCACCAAGCTGCAGGAGGAGGCCTTCAGGACCACGAACACTACATCGTTTAGTGCTGGTAAGTTGGTTTAGATGATGGAGTTTTATAAATATATATTGTAGTCACACGTGTGTTGGGAACATGTACTGTCCTCTGTCTGCAGGCGCCTGAATAAAAGGCGTATTGATAAAAAATGTAGGTATGCGCGTATTATTAAAATAGTTATAACTAAACCAAAGTAGTAAACACCTGTGTATGTCTTTTGCAGTCAAATGCACCTGACCGTTTGTTTTGATAAATGAAATATTCGACATAATGATTTGTTAACATTAATTTATTAAATGTATAGATAAGAAGCGAGCTGTCGCACTGCGCTGCGCACCAACGCTATATCGCATATATGCATACATACACACCTACATATGAATGTCGATGTTTATTAATGTTATCTGCGCTATCGGCTAACCCACTGGCGGCCGATAAACTAAATCAGCTCTGAGATATAATTATTTGTTTTTAATAAAAACAATTTATTACCAGTCTTTTTTTCGCGTTATTTTATAAGGAAAAAATCCCGTATTCACTTTGTAACAGATCATGCTTTCTCCTCGTGATATTTCTTTCTCTTTCTTTATCAACTTTAGTATCATAATATTAATTGTTCAGAGGTGACAACAGAGAATCTGTATCACTCTATCACAAGGTTCCCTTTTGCTATCCTTAATATCTTAGAAAGGTTCCTTTAGGGGACCACTGATTAAAACTGCATACGTGTACATACATGCACCCACACAAACATACGCACACGCATTGGAATACAAATGTACTTAATTAGTTCTGCTTACGTTATTTATAATTATAAAAAATATAATATTATAACTTAATAAAATTGTATAACAGTTATGACAGTACTGCCACCTATACGTAATTTTTAATCGAACAAAACCACTTTTAAATTTAATAGGAATGAGTTCAACAACTCTTTTATGTGCTTAAATGGTTATTTGTAATGTGTAGTTATGATAATTCAATGTATTAGACATACTATTGATTCAGCTAAATATGTATAATATATCGAGTTATGTCAACAGTTGTTTTGTGCTGGCAAACAGGAGCTATTGACCTCTTAAACACTATATACATGTATTATGTGTGTGTTATATATATTACACAGTTAACAGACATATAAGTAATAAAAAAACACATATGAAGTCTGTCGTTTAGACATGTGAACTATGTCATTATCATATAATTGTTATAATATACCGTCATTTCTTCAACTGTCATTAATCGTTAATTCATCTGTCTACCCATCACCTTCTGGATATTTGCTTCTAGGTGGACCGTTTTAGTTCGTTTCGTAATGATCAGTCATTCACTCGTTATTATGCTCAGTCGTTCTTAATGCGTTGTTTATTTAGCTTCTATTGCATAAATTAATTCAGTCGTCACGTTCTTTTGAAATGTAATAAAATACTTATAATTTTATAACTTAACATATGTATTTCACACTTTCAGTTCGTTTTTTTATTCTATTAGTGTTAAATATTTGTCATTTTGTGTACAAATTTCACTGTTTTGAGTTTATAGTCTTATATTTATTTATGTATTTATTGGCAACTGTAAAGATATTGTATCTCGAATGAAAGATACTTTGTAGCAGTACATAAAGTACTTAGAACGGTTGGAACGGAAATTTAGGTTGATTTAATGGCTTATTATGATACAAATGTGTCAATCACCGTGTTGCCAGTTCTGCTAACTATGTTTACCATAACATTCTGTGTTACCATAGCAAAGAAAAAAGTTTAGAATATTATTTGTGGTCTATGATTTACAACAACAAATGAAATAAATGTTTTGAATTTTATTTTTGATCTATGTGGACTAATAGAATTTGAATGTGTGTGTGTGTGTGCGAGCAGCGCGCGACTGCGGCGGCAACGACGTGCCCGACGCCGTGCCCATCGCCGTGGGCTGCGCGCTGGGCGGGCTCGTGGTGGTGGTGCTGGTGGCCTACCTGGTGGGCCGCCGCCGCTCCGCCGCGCGCGGCTACCTCTCCATGTAAACTGACAGGTAACACACATGCTCCTGCCATAGAATATGCATCGCAGCCAGCTGATTACATCATTGTTAAGATGAACTATGGAAATTGAGGAACTATCTATAAACATGTATGTATGAAGATTTCAAATAGAGGAGTAACAGATCAATTTTAGTTATTGTTTCATTTGTTGCGTATAACACATCATATTTAATTTAAAGGTTTTGTGTCATCTTAAGGTAACAATACATCCATTCATGAATGTCTAAAACATATTGATACAATTTATTCCTATTCTAATGAATTTATCAAAATACAACAACTCTACTCTTACGATCAAAATAAACATTCGACGCGCGAGCTGATCGCACGAGCTCCTATTAGGACATTGTGAGGAGATAACTATGTTTGATCGCACAGTCAATTAGGACGATGCCTGTATCTAGGTGTGTTAGAGACACTAAATAATCCTCTCATTTATTTTTCAGATAAACATGGAGTTTCGACGAGCATAGTCAATAGTATAAACGTAGAAACAAAGTATAACATGAATAAAAATAATTGTATCCTTTGGTTGCGTCGCATTTTCGTAGGTAGTCTGTGGCCAAATACATTTATGAAAAATTCACAGTTCGTGCGGGTGGCGTAGGGTATGCTCAAGTTGATACTGGCAACATCCGCGATTCGGGCAATAAATTTAATGACGTCGCTTTTAATCACGTTCCAATTTCAAATTTAATTTTTTTTTTTAATTATTCGTGTATATCATTGTTATTAGTGTTAAATTTTTCGGCTAACGGTCCGGGGCGGCGACGTGCAAAGCTACATATGATGTTGTAGAGAACTATGATTCTGTACAGCATTGCCGCCCGAAGGAAATGTATCGTATATATTTTTTTTTATGTTAACGGTTTTTCATCAATTTATTTTGGAAATAAAAAATAAGATTTCATTGTAGTAAAAAATGATAAATTGCTGGCGTGTACGATATTCTCAAAGCGTGTTTTGCGCCATACATATTCTATTTCTATTAGGTTTTCATATTTCAAAATGAGGAATTTATGCATATGGTGCTTTTCCTTCGGATGGCCTCATAGATGTTAAGAGAAAATTTGAGTAACTCAAAAAAAGATATAGTTTCCTACTTTGGTAAATTTAGGTCTAAAGAATTGAAAATCACTTGGCTTATTAATAATAATAATAATTTATGCATGTCATCGTCGTTACTTTTCATAGTGAAGTATATATTGATTGTATGAGAATTGGTATATAAAAATTTATTTGGCTCCAAATAAGCATAATTCCCGCCATCTAGTGAAACATTCATCTGTCAGTTTACTTTCGATATAAAATGCAATCGTCACCAACGGCTTGGATTCGCCTCTTTTAATCTAGGATTTTTAAAGGTGCATTAAAGTATAATAGGGAAAGAAAAATAAATAAATAATAATAATTGTATAGAAATGTGATGTTATCTAGTAGTTTTAAAACTATTTTCAAATGTATATTCCTTTATGTTTTATTTAATTTTTTCCAATTTGTAATATTTCAAATTATTTCATGGCACGATTTTATTTTAGCATGGTAACTATTTTAAAAGTGTTTGTCATTTGTTTTTCAATAATTTTCGGCAATATTGTAATTTTTTTATTTTGTGTTTATTACATTCATCACTCAAAAATGTTAATATTAATAAGAATTGAAATTATTCGATACAAGCATGAAATTTCTTAGACTCTAATATCTCTTTCCAAGGTCTTTTTTATATTTAACATATTGCATTATCATTTGAGAAATCACATGAAAAGTTCCATGATATATTAAAATTAATACTTCTGATTATATGTCTCAGATATAACGGATAATATTATATGGTTATTGCTACATATTAAGTGATATTTAATTTTTTAAATTGTCTTTTCTGCTAAGTTTCGTAATGATTTAATTAGCGAGGAAAGAAAAATACAAAGATTTCATTTAATTTTTATTCATAAGTGTAACAAATACATGCATTCGCAATTAACTGTAATTGAGTTTGCTGTTGTTAGTGAGGTATATCATTTGTTGTTCCAAGGCCGACGCCCGGAACGTTCTAGAGTGTTAGATTTCACTGATATGTATCCATTGATTTCAATCGATGTTCTCAAGGAAGCGCCGGCAATGGAGGCGCGGAGGGGTTTACTGGAGATGTAGTGAGGGTGGGGGTGTCACATTGGGTAGATGTAAATGCGTTAGCGATCGTCTTGTGGATTATATTAAAATATCTGTATTTAAATAAATTGAAAATTGTTCTTTTAAAGTACTCGTGCGCTCGCCGCTACACCTGGCGCCATCTATGGTGCATTTAATACCTACCGGACTTGATTGACGTTTTTATATTATTTGGTTTTTAAAATATGTTATTTTAAGTGGTGTATGTGTAAAAAATGTTCCTCATTACTCTTAAATGTGATCGCTGACGCAGTATTGTGATGTGGCACGTTATGTATGATTAAAATGAAAATAAATGTTTTTTATTGCCATACTCGGCTTTTATTACAAAATCTACTAAAATAAATACGTAGAATCACTATTTACAGGTGTTGTATTATTTACACTTGTAAAACTATTGAACACAACTTCTACACTTGCGATATCTGACTTGGATTTAATATTAAATAACATCGGTTTTGTACTTTGCCATATATATTGTCACTATCTCTAATCTGTACCTAGTAAGTCAATAGATTCGACAATCAATACATTTAGAAAATTGGATAACAATCAGAGTTATACTAAAATATAAATACTAGGATAGTTTTATGCGTTCATCCAGGGATCATAAGATAATGGGACATACATGAACGGCGACTGATTCAAAGTTCAACAGATTAGAAGACTCGTGATGTCACAGTTGTAACAACTCTGAAAAGCCAATATTTGCACTATACGGTCCATTGCATTAGCGTTATGTTGAATCAATTAATTTTAAGGGTATATATAATCCATTATGTATACACAACGTGCGGTAGCATAAGTGTACCCCTACCTGCCCTGCCTACCCCTTCAGTGATTACAGGCCTGATGTTACGTTACGTTAAGTGTATAACGCAGTCCAATATAACTTTCATATTTCATTTTATTTTTTAACAGCTATGGCATTCGTACACAATTTCGATACCGTGATTCAGGTTGGCGGGTTGCGCCATCTCTCATCTCTCATCTCTTGTTGATTCATAAGAAAAATTCTTGTACATTTTTGCAATTAATTATAATTGCTTTTAACGTATAACTTGAACATGTCAGTTACATTATTTGAATATATATTTGTGACATACAATGCACAACCACTATCTATTAAAGCTGTTCCCTAAGTAATCTATGTACACAAAATTGCTTCTATATCCACTGTAGTATCAACGTTACTACTAAGTATCTCATAATAAATGTATCCTAGTAGTGGTTGTAACTTATGGTCATAGCTCGGTCACATTTGCGAATACCAATGTGGTAGTCAAATCAACGTCAAGATAGCTTTCACATGCTCTTATAGCTCAACAGATACCATTCCATTAAAAAGTTCCCATCCAAAAAACGAATCTAGAACTCTCTATAACATACTCGGCATGCTCATTAGATGAATCAAATTTAACTTTTTACGTCACATTACACGTTTTATATTCATAGGTTTATTATAAAGTTTAGAAATACTAGACAGTCAATTTTTCCATTCATTTTGAATTTAAAGTAAGAACAACCTCGAACAAAATATAATTTTCGTACACATATTAATACATTTTGATACATTTAATTAAAATTTCCTTTTTAATAGATATCATAGTAATATGTGACCGTTACAGATAAGCGTGTGTGCTATATTATGCAAAACACTAGAACATTCGATCTTAACATTGCAACTTATAATTAACATATTAGTAAGTTGTATTTACAATAACCTACTCTATACGAATACTGGTTTTTATTAACACGTTAAGTACACTAAGCTATAATATTTACATGTGAGTATTACTCGCGATATGTTAAAGACATTACATGAATTGTGCCGCCCAAATGGTCTTACTAGACTTAGTAGTTTGTAACGGTTTACAGCACTAGTTGTACATGAGAAATACAGTGGAGAAACAGAAATAGTAAGGTTGTAAATCCAGATCATAACTGCTATCTATAATTATTCTGTTATATCACTGCTATTTTGAGGTTGCAACTGTTCTCTTTGTACGAAGCCCTTTCAGGTTAGGTTTAACATTTGTAGAGTGTATGCATCAAGCAGTACAAATTAGCCGCGAAAAGTCGAATTATCGTTGCCAACACTAGTAATGTTACCAGTGAGTAAAATGATTTTCTACCATCGAGGGCACAGTATCAAACTGAACTGGTTGGATCTCAACGACTTTCACAATCAAGTCGAATCTATTTAGACTTGATTTGCAAAACCATATTATCGGCATAATTAAACACAAACGCCGTAGTCATTATATGTCAAGACAATTACTATTACATACGTTTGTATAATTAACTTGACAATTACTTAAGCTTCACATTAATATCGTAATACACTGTGTTATAATGGTTATATTAATGACAAATCACGTCATACTTAACCGTAATTGCTAAATTGTTAGCTACTATACACAATACATTAATAGGAATACGTTATAGTAAGATGTACAGACATTAGAACTACAAATTCTATTTTACCACCAATAATATTAGGTACCATTTGTTCTAACTCCGTCCAACCATTTCCATATTGCATGTACCAAAGAGATATTGATACGTATAAAAGACATACATATAGACTGACATATTTCCTGTGCGTATGGCGTAATCTAGAAACAGTGATATACTGTAGATACCCTAGCCCCATAGATAGTAATTTATTAGCTAGCTCAAAAACATCGCGTGATTTTCAAATTTTTCAATATTAAACAGAAACGTAGTATTCATTTCATTTTGTTAACAAACAACTATTTTCGTACTAATTGGATTTCAAGTAATATGACAGTAAAATATTAATAATATTTTGTATTTCTGCAATAATATTTTGTATTTCTGCAATAATATTTTGTATTTCTTTAAAAATTCTCTTTTCGGTTCAGGAATGTTAATTTGTCACTTTGACAGTGCAATTTGGATGACAGAAAATTTTATTTTACTGGTGGTAAAACAAATATATATTTGTAGCCTCTACGTATAGCCTCATGAGCTTATGAAAGAAAAATATTACATAATATATAAACAGCAAAATATAGATTATTAATTTACGCTGGAAATATTTTTATAAGATACTTTAAATTTTTGTTATTATTCCTACTAGTTGCTTACCCCCATCAATTGGCAGTTTAAGTTATATAACTTTAAATTTAGTTTAGGTATTCATACCGAGTCAAATAGAAAATAGAAAATAGTAAGTTACACTAACGTTCATTTTATAAGTGTAAAGCAATTTTTAAGTTAGAATGTTGAGGCACTATAATAGTTTTGAGCTTACATTATTAAGGCAAGATAAAATATTGTAGCAGAACATTAAGAAATTAAGTCACAGGCAGTATTATTTTATTTCATATAATTACCTGTGTTGCTAAATGGTCATTTATATTCGAATTATTTTCGGGCTATGCATCTTAAGAGTTATTTTTAAATAATTATAATTTTGTTGTCCGATATTTACTTACAATGGCACGATTTAGTTATAACTAATCACACGACTACATAAGGCACTTTACACACTGTACAATAATTTGTGCTCCCGTGACTAATGCAACTTATAGTACTAATAGTTTTTCCTATACAATATGTTTTGTACATGTTACAGGACGTTGACAGATAAATATTAAAAGTTATTTCATTTCTTTGAATGTCCGATTTTGCACGGGCTAACGCCGTACATAATGAACTTAATGTCAGCGTTTTGTGTGCCGCACGGTTTTTCCGTCGTTTACTTTAGTATGCAGCTAGCAGCCAACCGCGACGCGTTTATAACTAGCTTTCAATAAATTTATATTATCCAAATACAACCAGCGTTTTAATAAATTCTACATGGTCCTTCGAGCCGGATCATTCAAAGAATGTAAGTACATTTTTAATGTGTTTAAATTTTCTTCTATTTGTTACTTTTTTCTTTTTCTGTTTTAGTTACTCTTCGTCGAGTTTCGAGCCATCTATAAAATAATAAATAATTTGAATACAGTGTAATTCTAATGAACAATTTGTAATGTTTTTCAAACGATTTGTAGGTAATTTTCAAAATTGTCACAAGTATATCGTCCGCTTTTTAGATGCAGCTATTGTTTAAAGCAATATTAACCACTTCAATGTTAGTTGGTCCATAGCAAAATTCTTAAAGGCCATAATTAAAAACGAGGGAAATATGAATGTAATAATGGATAACTGACCCTAAGGTGTAGGACAGGAGTCAAGTAGAACGTTGTGTAGAGATTCCATTTCGGTCCAACTTCGCTTGACTCCACCGACCGATACGTCGCGGATGCAGCCCTTGAAGTTCTCACGGCCCTCCTCAAGGCTGCCTTCTGAAAATTTTAAACATTTGGTTTATGATTATACATGTTGTATATAAGACAAATGTGCATGTAGCCGAGTACATAAAATATGACAAAATTGTAAGGAAGCAAGTACTCGGTTGTATGATATTGTAAATTATAGGACTGAAAATAAATACTATTGATAAAATATTATTATTGTTAACAATAATGTTGTAACTCAGATATTCAAAATATTCAATAAAAAGGACAGACTGCAGAATGAAAAGATGTCTGTCATGACGATGGATGTGGTAAAGAAGATTTGATTTATAATAGTCGGTAAAAGCGTAAAGACGATGAAAGATTTAATAGATCGGTGGTGCAGCGGTGATACCTGGCACGGCGCCGATGGTGAGCGGCGCGG
>DWFV01001360.1:0-11377 GCA_018246775.1 Parelbella machaon machaon
GCAATAGGCTCACCACCTATTCCACGGGACTTAAACGTAACTGGTGAAACGTGGGAGTGTACTATACTCCTCTGCCTGCCCCTTCGGGGATTACAGGCGTGATTTTACGTTGTTTTTTTCACGTTTTTAAGATCGTCAATTATGGAAAGTTGCTTTTTTAATAAATCTGTTGTACTAGATGTACGAAAGTATGAAACAAATTTATTTTTTATATGATAAATAAAAAAAATATGTCCAAGAAAGTACCCTGAAAATCATTCCCTCACTATGCCCCAAGCGCTAAATTTGAAGATGATCATTATCTTAAAACGTAAAATCCTTTACAAATTGCTTATTGTCATATTTTTTATTTATAAAGGATACTGTTGACTGATATGAGTTCATAGTTTAATAAATGCGAATGGAAATATTTTTAAATTTAATTCATAATTTGTCCGTAAAAAACGTATCGTTCCCTTTCCGTTTTGTAACAGTGTGATTGGAGCAATATTTAATTGTTATAGTTTTGCAGTAAAATAAGTAATTGGTGCATTATAGAGTTTTTAATGATTATAGAAGCATATTAGAAATCAAAGACAAAAAAAGAATTCGGTTAAATTCATTCTTAAAATAAATATACAACAAAAAAATTGATAAAAAACCAAATTAACAGGCAGAGCCTACAGATTAATAGTGTAGTACAGATAAATACATAATATTAAAAGCTTAGGTTAAGCGTAGGCCAGTCTCCGCCGCGACCTCGCTGCAAACGGCGGGAGCATCTGTCATTCCGTCATTTTCATTTTTTTTTTATTTCCATACTCAATCCAAACTCAAAAAAATTGGGGACCATTATGATATTTTCCTCAAACAAGACATACGAGTATACTACGACTAGAGCAAAAAACATTCGATAGTGAGTTTAAAAAAAAACTGATCGACTCGGTAAAGCCATTTTCTTTTTTTTTGAGAATTAGCCCAACAACGTTGCAACAGAGAAGGCTGCCAGTTGAAAGCTCGAGCTGTGCGACATCTGCTTCGGTGATGTACTGCTGCCCTTACAGCTCTGCGTCTGACGGTCGGCTACCTGTTGAGAATTCGAGTTACAATATGTACGTATGTCGCGTAGTTGGATGAGGTATAGTCTACACTTAGAAAGGTGACGTCACAATTCACTAGCGGAACCTAACCTAACCCTGTAACTGGGGCGTAAGGAGTTCCAAGCTCAACTTTAGGAGTCTAAGCTAACTTCACCTGCACGGCTCTGGCGACCGCTTGATCGTGGTATACGGTATACCAAATACTAAATAAGGCTATGGTATACCGTATATCATAGCCTTCCTTGGCTAAACGCTCTAACCACCAATGGGCAACTGTACATGTGGTGCGAAAATTTATGGTGATCTCCAACCAGCGATCTCCAACCCGCATTGTCATTATGAGGATGACGAGCTGGCAAGGCTTACACCAAGAAGTCGTTCGAGACAGGCTGGTGATGATGATGGAGTGACAAGGGATTATTACAGATAATCTAAGATAACGCTGACATTAAAACTGTCAACTTGTATTTGACCCACATTTTTTAAATTTAAGGTCGTCATGCTTTCCAAATCCTTGCTTGCTAATGAGAAAGCTTAGGGCTCTAGTCTGTCAGCCTGACCAAGTGCAAGTTGGCAGACTTTATAAACCAGACTATAGTTCGGTTTTATGCTTGTTTCAATTGCACAAGTTTAAAATGTGGCATGGGCTTCCATCTGAGGTTTTCCGGAGCACTACTTGACATGGGGTTATTCAAGAAAAACGCAAAGAGAGGTCTTTTTCAAAGCCGGGAAAGCATTGGGCACTCCACAGATATTGCAAAAATTCATCGGTAATGATGACCACTCGCCGGCAGGTGGTCCGTCTCTCTGCTAGGCTAAATATAAAAAAAAACCACGGAGAAAATTATGGAGAAATGTACAGGTGTCCTTAGCATGATTTTCTTCAGTGCCATAACAAGTATTATATGTATAAGGTTATAAATGTACAGATCATAGTAGTGCTGTAAAGATAAATCTAACGTGAGCCAGGATAGCAGTGTGGCGCAATTTGAAAGGCCCGACCTCGTCCACATTGTCTATTGAAGCCTTAATTTGGGCGTCAGCAGGTGCCTTTGTTACAACATACACATCTTATTCATACTGTGTATTTAAAATTTAGCCTTCACTCCTTCTACACTAGTTGTTACACCATTTCATCTTCACGAGATCCTCCTGGCGGGCAGAACAATTTGCATAAAACCTATTATCTCTTAACTCTTTGGGGATTTCTTTTTGAGGTCCTCGATTGAATTTTTCAGGCTCCTATGCTAGGACTGAGTTTATATTAATTTAACATAATAAAGCTGATAGTATTTTGTTTGTTTGTTCGCACTAATCTCATAAACTACAGTTGTCTTTTTGGAGAAATAGTACCTAGATTCATGCTACAAATGTTTTTTTATTTATTTATTTCATTTATTTATTTATTATAATTTACTACCTCTAACATAACAGGTTTGCCCCAATTCGATAGGGTAGTTGTAACATATTAAAGTTTGATAAAGTTAGATTGTTTTAAATACCGATATTTGTAAAGTAAGTCGGAAGAAAAAGCACTACCGAAATGCTTTACGTGCGTGCGCCGACGTAACGGTTCGCCATACGTAAATACAATGTACTACAAAAATATTGATCCCTAGTAGATCTTGAAAAAAATCTCTGGCGCCATATATAGATATGTGTGTTATAATAAGCCAGAGTAAGGAATAAATTTATTAAAAAATTAAACGTGATTTATGCGCATGATTTAAAGGCACGGAATATTAATTGTTGCAAACGAACGTTGTTTTATTTGGAAGACAATATTATGCAGATTAAACTCTGTCTATTACAGCATGTTATTTAGACGCATAGATTAGGAGATGACAGGCGAAGGACCCATATACCTTTCATAAATACCACACAAAAATGTCACTAAAAATATTATCTGTAGGTACTGAAATTCTATAATATATTTAACTGCCATTTCTTTTAAATTATGTAAATTTAAATGTCGGGTGAAATTGCTGTGCACAGCCAATTAAGTAATAAAATTGTATAGCAGTTTTTGTGTACGAACGTTGCAGTAGGGATTTAATTCAACATTTATTATCATTTTAATGTGATCACGCGACATTATAACAAAAATACCTATTTAAAACAAAGAGTAGTCACTAATGATTTAGAATTCAGTTTACTACTTCAGGGGTCCTGGGTTCATATCCCTGCGCTAATCTCTTTTTTTACAAAATTGTGTGCGCTGTAAGATTAAATATTACTTGTGAGCTGTAACAGTAAAGAAAAACATAGTGAAGAAATAGGCACACTTTATAGTTCTCCATAATGTTCTTAAAGACGTGTAAAGTGTTTCAATTAACCTTTGGGCTTTTTTATACCGTAATTTTGGAGGAAAACAAATAAATGAAAAATGTAAATAGAATTAAAATGTAATTATAATACATGCTTTGTAACTTACACTACATTAAAACTCGCAACATTTAATTATTAATTACACAAAAAAAAACAATTAAAATCTGAGTATAAAATTAATGACAAATGTAATAAATAAATGATATTATATGACTAGTTTTATGACTACTTAGTTACATTCGAACCATAGTGCATTTTTTATGAATGATTAATAATTAAAATAAAAGATTTGTTATTGAAAGTGTAAATAATTTTACTATGAAAATGCTTATCACTATTTTTTCTATTTCTATATTCTTTCTAATATTACTCAATAAAATAATGCAATTTTAAATGTCATCAATAATAGCAATTTTTTTGTAATATTCGTTGATCTTTTGTAGAAATTAGACTCTAAAATATTCAATATTTATATCTTTTTTCCGAATTTTGAATTTACAGACAACTGTTAATTCCTGTCAAGCACTAAACAAACGAATATTTACGCTTCTAACGTATTTTTTCTAACTTCACCTTTGTGTAAAACTCTCGTCATACGTAAGTAAGTACATCCATTTTACTGTTATTGTATCAAAATCCCCACGCAGACTGATTTAATAATACAAAGTTAACATTAAATGTGTTTTTATTAAAAATCTGTGTACGGTGCTGTGACGTTGCCAACGCCATCTAGCGAGATTGATCGGTAGTAGTCCTGCATCTCGCCCCACCCTCGCGGCGCCACGTTGAAGTTCGGACCGCAGACAAGTGGAAGTCTGGGACTTTTAGGGGCAGCGTATACATCATTTAACTTCGTGGGCGCCAGAGGTACTGGTATTTCGATGTCTTTTAGTGTTATTGTTGGTGGGGAGATAGGGAACGGCTCCATTTTCGGCAGGTTCGAGGTGTGTTTCAATGCGGACTTGGGGTACGTCTTCTGGTTCCGCAGGCTGGATGGTGGGCGGTAGGGTGTGTCGTGGTTCGCTACTGGCGATGGAGTGGAGCATGTGTTCGATGTGTTGCGACCTGGGAATTGTACAATATCACTTTTAATATCAATCAGTTTGTTTTTTGTAATTTATTTATAACTTAAACAATAAATGTAAACTATTTATGACTTAAAACACCATAAACAAATACCCATATGCGTATTATTTTTAATGAATACCTTCATCAACTATTTTATAATTTCTTCAGCGGACACGTAGCAGAATTCCTCAATTATGAACCCTTTTTCGATATTTGTCATTTATTTGCACATTTGAATTTCACTAATACCTACACGGACTCATTTCTACAGCATGTATATATTTCAGATAAAGATAACAAAGATAGTTCTACTGCCCTTTTCATATGAGTCATTCGTAACGAACTCCTATTAAATCGTCGATAGAACCTCTGATAAGAAAATAGTCCAAGAAATGATCTATGTAGTTTTAAACATAAACATGTAAATTAATTCTCTTTACAAAAGAACTTTATAATAACACCTGAATATTAAACTATCCTTACCTCGTCCTTCGTGCACCCACTTCACAGACCTCTTCTTCCTGTTGACGTACATGCTCTGGCCCTTGCTCATGTGGTTGCTGGAGTCGCTCAGCGACTTGGAAATGGCGCGTGCCAGGTCCATCTGCTCTTTCACTGTGGGGTGTACACCGGGGACGTAGAAGGCCGAGGAGGCAAATGTCTTCTCTGGAAAATCATTAAAATATAATGTTATTGTTAGAAAGCATAGCACATTTTACAAAAGTACTTGGGACAGAAAACTGTGCCCATATGACTGTAAATTCGGTTAAAAAAACAATCACTCACTTATCTTTGCCTTTAACAGTCTCTCTGCTATAAAACCATGCTATGTTTGATTCCAGTGTTCTATTTTGGGATGATTGGATTCGAGTTCGTCAATGTTCATTGTACGAATTCTATTTCGTAAAAGTCTGCGCGTTTCAGTGACTAAGTTGACTGTTAATAAGATTTGAGTTCATTTGTTTGTAAAGCTTAAATTATTTACGTTTTGGATGTAAGTTAATAATTTGCTACATTTATATTAACTTTTATTCTGGTTTGAACGATTCATTATTGGGTTTCATTATTACGTTACTTTTTAATTATGACTGTGACGAGTCAAATCTCGTTCCATAAAGTTCGTAGAGTCCCTCAACGTCTCTAAAAATTTTGAACAAATGTATCATACCAAACTTTTTATCCTTCTTGATGATGTGTTCTTCAGCATCTGGGGCTGGTGTGAAGATCTTGTTCAAGTCCACTTCTTTGTCGCCGACGATGATCGGCTTGCTCTCCAAATCGTCCTGAAATTCAACCGTTTCAAAATTTCAAATGTAATTTTACTTTTTGATAAGTTTATTATTTTCTTGTGCTTTAGTTATTTTACAAACATAAAAATGAAAAAAAAACACAGCTATCCCAATGTTGTACTATGACGTTTCATCCACTATGTCCCTTTTATGCATGAATACCAATACTTCTATATCATTCATTTTTTATGACACCTTCCCTCTTAACTCATTATTTTCGTGTCCATTATATTGTCTACGATTTTTACGCAAACTGTGTTCGCACAAGTAATTAAGGTGTAGATGTTCCTGGATAAACATACATAAGTCTATTTGTTTAACTGCTACGTGGAAACTGAGATGCAGCCATGAGGAGATAAAAGGAATCACTTATAAAAAGTGCTTGTAGCTTGCGCAATGGCAGGCGCCGCTGTCATTTGAACGTTAAGCACAATCTTTTACCATTGTTGTAGAACCGCGAAGGACATTTCTTCTCACCTTACACTACATTCGTTATTCAGGGTGGTTTAAAAAATTTCGAATAAACCGGTTAGCTGCTCAAATATTTTCCATTGCATTGGACTGTACTTAAATATCTCCCATTAAATTGAATTGAATTCAAATATTTCCCAATGGAACAGTGTAGCTGAGTCGTTTCAGATCTCGCAGTTCAGAAGGAGACTATATTCAGCAGTGGGGTATTAATGGGTTGGAGTCGACGTTATATGTATATTACTATTTTATTAATACCAGTCAGTTCTGAGATCTGTGGCAACACATCCAGTTAATGAATTTCAGTGTAAATATAACAAAATTAGTGATTTAACATATTCGCGAAAAGCATTTAGCTTACAATAAATACATTACATATACAGTTAGTTGTTATTAGGTACATACATGTAATAATAAAATAATTTTCATATGCATCAAAAAATATAGGATTACAAAACTTTATAATATATCGGTCACTCAAAATACTCGTAATACATATTATATGGTCCAAAATGCATTTTATTTACATGGTTACCTATTAAAGATATAAAACGAAGCTAAGGTCCAAATGGATTTTATCTACCAATGATGCTATATATGGCATTGATAATATTATAAACTTATCTTGCTCAAATAATCCGCATTTTTTCAATTTGGTATTAAATAGAATCATCATCATTATCATCATCATCAGCCTACTCCCGTCCACTGCTGGACATAGCCCTCTCCAATGGCACGCCACTGTGCTTGATCTTCAGCTCTTCGCATCCAACCACTGCCAGCCACTTTGCGTATATCGTCACTCCACAAAAAATAGAATAAAACAAATATCTACATGTATAAAATATGGTATTAAACAGAATACCTATAAAGATTTAATTTCGATGTTTGCAATATTAAACTAAAATTCTATTTCGAGAGTTGCCATTTGGACCACAGCTTCTTAAAGGAAGTTGGTTCAATTCGATGATATTTACAAGTCAAAAGACAATTTGGATAATCTTACAGACGCAAGCTCAGCGAGCGCTGGGACAAGCTCCTTGGGTAGCTCTGCATCATTCTGTGTGACAGTATTTCATATTAGTTATAAAAAGTAATCCGATAATCACATAGCTTACACCCTCACGTTTTACTCACAATTCGATTTTGGTGATTATTTGAAATTTAATAGGTTTTTGAGAAATAGAACAACAAATATGGCGATGATTCAGTAACATATGTATTTATGTATACTTGACAAACTAATTAATAGAAATGGATCGAGTTCTACAAGTATAAATGTTATTTTAGAATATCAGAACATTATTTTATTTAGCGTTAGCGCAGCCTATATGTGTAAATTATTACTAATCAACGACGATATACATAGTGTTAGAGACGGTCATGAGTATGGACACTGAACGTATCGAAAATAGTCATTAGTACGGACGTTAAGCGATTCAAGACTATAGATGGCAGTACTACAGATGGCAGTACCATCGCAATGTCAATACTCGGCTAACTTCATGCTACAATCAAATCTAGCTGGTGGGGAGTGCGTATTCTCCACTCTAGGAACTATTACTCTAGGACTCGTTGCGTTTGCCTTGTTTGAGAGTGTTTATTCACATTATCACAGTGTACTTGTGGTTTCTCTTTGTTCGGTTACCCACATACTCGTCCTCACTAATTTACGAAAGTGTAAAAAACACCGCCGATCCGACATTTTATATCTAAAAAAGTTAAAAATCAATATTATATTATAATCAATATTACATTATAATCAATGGTAACTGTAAGTCATTAAAATACTGCACAAGATGACCGTATCGTGTTTTAGTAATGGTATTTACAATTGAACACACAGAATTTATGATAATTTTGACAATCTTACAGGTAATAGGTCTGCGAGGGACAGGGCTGACTCCTTTGGCAATTCCAGGTCATTCTGTATAATAGCCATAAATAGAATAAGTTTATGTAGAATATTTTAGGACATCATGACAATATATAATGTAATGAGTAATGGCAACTGATATGCCATATTTTTAAAAGATGGCATATTTTTAAAATATGTAATGGAATTTTGAATATTTCAATACCGTAAGATATATTATACTACTAGTAATATGTACTCAGTTGAATACGCTAATAAAACTATTTCTTGGGCAAAATCAGTTTTACGTGATGTTTTTCTTGAAGCGTTAAAGGTTAATAAAAAATTCTCACTCGATTCGAAACATTCAATTTTAAAGTACTTTAGCCACTATAATTATACGTTTTAAATTGTAATATTATAATTATTTTGACTGCCTCGTTGGTCGTAATATTATAATTACTTAAACTCCCTCGTTGGTCCAGTGGTTGCATGCGATTTTCTAATTTAGAATTTCTAGTAGTGACTCGGAGTCTGGATCTGTGCCCGGAGTATGGCAATAGGCTCACCACCTATTCCATGGGACGTAAACGTAACTGGTGAAAAGTGGGAGTATACTACACACCTCTGCCTACCCTTTGGGGGATTACGGGTATGATGTTACGTACTGATTATTTTCCATCATCATTCTGTTCCAATCCACTGCTGTACATCAATTTTTCACATTGTAGGACGCCCTACGCTTAGAATCCAAAACGATTCTTTTCGATGTAGATAAATAAACCGGCAGCCATTTTATGTACGTCAGAATGGCGGGAAACATCAAGATAAGAGGTTGGTTTTCAACTTTTAGTTAGTTTAGTGCCAAAAAACTTGATCTAATATAAAGATGGACCTTGTAACTAAAGTTTAATTGAGAACTAACTTAGGAGTTCGAGCCAAGATAAACTAACCTAAAGACTATGAATATGGTTACTGCCGTATTACATGATAGCATTTGTTTATTACTAATAGAAATAATACCAACACTAAATACAAATTCATGCATTGTGTGTTTGTGTGTGCGTGCGTGCGTGCGAATGCGTGTGTGCGTGAGGATGTGTGTTGTTTGTGTGATCTCATCATTTTTTATTTGAAAATCTGTAGGGCGTCAAAATGGTTGGTTCTTAACATTCCATCAGAGATACAGAAAATACTTTTTGTGTGTGTTACATTATGCTCAAACCACTTCACAAACTCAACTGTGCCACCCCTGTATATCTAAAGCGAGTTCCCTAGAGCCCTATCCTACGAAGCTAGAGAAATAAAAAGAGAAAATACGGTCGCTTTTTATAAGAGATCTTGTAATTTGTTCTAACTTAAGAAAGTTCGGATTGCCAAATTGTTCAAAATGTCGTAACTACCTACATAATATGTAGTTTTTGTAAAATTCGCGCAATCAAAACGAAATAATGTTATCCCGTGTGATACAAGAATTGGAAATACCAGCTGACAAAGACGAATCAAGTTGAGCACCGCCGAACGCGGTCAAACTTATGTTTCAGTGACCTTTAACTGCAAATCTGCATGGATTTCAAAAGAAATGAACGCTAAAAATTGCCATTTTAATCATTGGATTGCGAAAATATGTCAAAATTACGGTAAATTTTTTCTCGTAATTTCCATATGCAAATTGCTAAAATATGGAAAAAAATACTTACATTTTCATATCAACCCCCAAGAGAATGGGTTGATGGAGTATTGCATGGGAATTATTCAGGTTCCCAGATAAAATCGCAGGCAACTTATGAGTAGTAAGTTGTTATTTATATTATGTTTAATACATACGTGCAGTCACGCCTTTGTCCAATAGGGGTAAGCAGAGATTAAGGATTCCCACCTGCTCCGGTCCTGACATTCTTCTTTCGATTTCTAGATTCTTTAAAGTCGTAATACAAAAAAACGAAGGAACTCTAGCTCTGACCTTCTTTTAAGATGTCTATAGAGTCTAAATTTTGTACTTCCCTTAAAAGCTGTTTTGTTAATCTACTGTTATTACCGAATAATAACAATTTGAAAGCTTTTCCCTCAAAAATACATCAATAAATAATCTATTAGGCATCAAATTTACAGATTGTAAACAAGAATATTGATGCTTGTTTAATTCACATCCCCAATGTGAAGGTCCATTTAGATTATATAATCAAATCTAACTACTGACTTATACCTTAATATCTCCAGAAATAGATACTCGTATGTATATCAGAAACGTAAGGTTAATACTTGTTTTAAAAGCCTGCGGGACGTAGTTCATAAAATAGTTCCCTGTGATGTTTATACAGCGCTATAACAATTCTTGCGCATTCATTGTATTCCAGTATTTCTATGTAGTAGGTACTTATGCGATGCAATTGGAAAGAACGCAGAGAATAGATATGAAAGAGACAAACAAACATAAATGCACACACACACTCGCATGCACGCACGAATCCACACGCACGCAAACACGCACAAAAAGCGCGTAACCACACACACGTATATGCACGCACGCGTACACACGTGCACCCACGCGCACCCACGCGCAACTTTCGCAGTCACCCAAACAAAGAAGCACACGCACATAGCTTAATTTCTAATCAATTTACTACTCACTTTGCAATATACATATGTTTTTCTGTTCAAATCATAAATCTTTTGACAAATCTGTAATGTGTTTCGCTTTGCATTGAAATAACTGTATTTTGACCAATATTAATTATGAATTTTGTTCTCACATTCATAAAACAGACTTTCCTAGATTGAGCCTCCGAATTCCGAAGAGTCGGTTGTTCTGAGGTTTTCAAATAAAGATCATTATTATTAATGGTTACATTAGCTAGCTAAAGTGTTCAACGAGTTATTTGTCGTGAAACATTTCACATTTATAACACAGATAATGTCGAATCTACAAGCTATTTCACTTCAAATTACACTCATAAAATCCATATTTATGGATCTGGAAACCTATGAATCTCAAAAGCTTTTCCAAGTTAGATATAAACGTACACATCGTATAAAAAGTATGTTCGTTTGACGTAACACGTTTCTACTTGTTTATAGTGTTACTGTTTCCCTTATTGTTAGTGATGAAACGGATACTGAACACCTGGTACTATAGAGGCTTTGGATTCTATAGATCATCATCATCATCATCATCATCATCATCATCATCATCAGCCTACTTCCGTCCATTGCTGGACATAGGCCTCTTCAATGGCACGCCACTGAGCTCGATCTTCAGCTCTTCTCATCCAACCACTGCCAGCCAC
>DWFV01001361.1:0-11376 GCA_018246775.1 Parelbella machaon machaon
ATTTATCGACATTACTGAAGTCGTATTGTGTCTGCTAACGTTATTAAGATATTATTTAAAAAAATCCAAAATGCGAATGTCTGTCTGTCTACCAAAATATAATATATAAATTGCAATATTTATCTAAAAGCGGGCGCAAGTGTGGTTGCAGCCTTATTTAGCACAACGTGTAACACGGACGATTGCGCGGCTAATAGGTCCGCTTTAACTAACATTAAAACTGCATTAAATTCTATTTAACCGTTTACAAAGCACGGCTTGTTAAGTGATTGAAATATGGGTTTCGTGTTTCAGGCGAGGCCCCAGTACAGTGTAAACGTAGCAACGTCTGTGCTAGTTTTTCAGTTGAGAGAACAATCTGATAAAATCGAATTTTTATTTATAAAATCTACTCCACCCCTTCTTAGTTTCGTTAAAGCTAAAGCACATTACCCAACCTTATTAATAGCAGACTTATAAATGGCATGAGTTAAAATACTTATCAAAATCAAAATGCTCTTTCATTGGATAACATTGTTAGGTACACAGTTTTATATGAATCCTGTGATGATCATTTATAAGGCAGAAACCACGAGTGCCAAATACATATCTCTCCACATTTAGACTATGTATAGAGATATATAGATACTCTATGCCTATCTCTAGCAGTGGACATCGAGAAGCTGACGATGATAATGATGGTGATACACATAGACTTGACGTGCGTCTTACCCATTCATCACTCTATTCATAAACTACAACTATGTATGATAACAGATCATGCAAGAATTATTACAAACAATTAGGACTGTTTTTTCGTAATACGTGCTCGCGTCGTAACCAGTATTCTATAAAGTTGGCAAAACATATTATTTATGGATGGCGTAGACTCATCAATTATTGTACCGGAGGTCACGGCTGCTGAGAATAAAAGCGGTCGATAGGTCGCGGAGGGCTGACCACGTAAACAATGATCACGCGAATCATGTATCTGTGAACTTTGAACGTAAACACTCACTAGGAAACTGTAAACATTAATAAAGCGTTGTAAATATGTATTTTATCTACGTTTAACGGTTTTCGCTTCTAATTAATGTCAGATTATAACGGTTTAGATATGTGCACGTTTTTTTATAACGTTAATTTTCTGGTAGGAAAGTAACTTTTGAACTACAATACATTTGTTCATCTACGCACGCAGCTTTCAGAGACTTCTAACTGCCCCATCAGCCTGTATCTGACAGCTTGCGTGTTTGAAGAGAGTGATGAATGTAGAAGAAGCACGTGAGGTATAAAGGACAGAGATATGCGGCACTGGGCGCTCCTTACCTACCCTATAAGGTAGGTACCTGGCGTAACAATATCATAACAATATACTGCTTCTTCATTACATGACTGCCTCGTTGGTCGAGTGGTTGCAAAGCGCCACTGCTGATCAAGAAGTCCAAAGTTCGAGTCCCGTGTCGGATACTATTAGACGTTCTAAATTTATATGATTAGATGTTCTAACGTTTTTTATGATTTTCTATTAGAAATTTCTAGTAGTGGCTCAGAGTCTGGTGTCTGCCCGATGTATGGCAATAGACTCACAACCTATTCCATGAGACGTAGACGTTAACTGGTGAAACGTGGGAGTGTACTACACTTCTCTGCCTACCCCTTCGGGGATTACAGGCGTGATGTTACATGTTACGTTCTAAACATCAGTAATCAATAAACATCATAAAGGTTTTAAATTTTCTGTTAATTCTGAGTAATTCTGAGATCCAAACAAATTCATTTAATCTGTATTTTTTATACCGATGAGGCATGACATAATGTCATGGCGTGTATTTATATAATTTCCTCAAGATGAGTGTCAGTGAACTCACTAGAGTGGTCCGCTGGTAGATTTATAGGAATGGCGAGAACCGGTCGCCACTTCCGATGGCGCGTGAGCCAGCGCCATGGGACTTCTCGAGTGTTGCCAGGCTTACAACTGCATTTAGAACTTTTGTTTCATTAAACATACAGTCGTTTAAAAATCCTTCAGTTATTATCGAAAACATTTCATGGTGTGATTTAATTAAAATCAATTATCATCGAAGGAATCATTAATGTAATTAAAATATAAAATTTCGAGTACAAAGATTTCATGATAAGTATCATTTGTGTTTCTGAATTAGATTATTGAGAAATACAAATAAAAAAAAAAAACAGTTTAATAGTACCAATTTGTAGTAAATTGTGATTACAGGAAGACACATTTGACTATAATATTTGTTCGTGATTTTGAGTTTCTCCTTTGACACATATGCACTTGGCGACACTACACGCAACTGATCTGCGACTCGCGACGATACACAAATGATAAACACACAATAATATATAGTGTTCCGTCCGGCGGCTATTACATGTACGTGTGTACAGTCATCTGCGAAAGCGGTACAAGAGAAACACGAACCGAAGTAGTCCGGCTGGTTATTTTTAAAACAAGGCTTGTTGCTTCATTTTAAAACATACGGTCTGCAGCAGCACTCGCCGTTCAATAACGGATGCCGTCGATTGTGGATATTTTGGTCCGGGAAGTATAAACCGGCGAATGTGCAATAACATGGCGCACGGCTAGGCTGTAAGGGTTTGTGCACAGCGCAGATGTACAGCACCCATTACTAAATAATAATTATTATATCATCACCCCAGGCCACCTAAGGGATACACAGGGAGTACTGAGTACCAAGTATCTCTAACCATACAGACCTGACATGTTTCTTCCACGAAATAAAATGAAATGATTATTAAAAATTGTGGATTCAATATGAGGCCTACTTTATTCTAACATACGAGTTATTAATGAGATTGCGGTTGTGTTACATTAGGTGTAAGGGATTCCAAGCTCCACCTTAGCAGCCTGAAACCCACCTGCCCAGTATGCCCCTACTTACAGCTAAGGCTCCGACGCTCGGCTGATCGCGACAGAGCGCAGTCCCTGGCCGTCAATGTGCGCCAGGGTAGGCGGAACGAGAAATAGAACTCTACGATCCCGAACCCGCGTGCCCAGCGTAGAAATTGAAACAAAAATCTTTTATGACAATACATAAGGACCCTCATTAGAGCAGGCCTAAGTCCAACAGTGGACTATAACGACCCATTGCGATGTATAACATTAACTTGATATATAACGCAACATATACCTACATATTGTCTCTAGTAAATTCTGAATTATTAGTAAATATCAGGAAACAAAGCTGACACGCAACGTAAATTAAGCATTAACATAAGTTACTCATAACACGTATCAATTCAGCACGCACTTGTTATATACCAATTTCCTTAAACATTCAACAGTACAAACACCGAAACTTTATAATAGACGAGGCCTATCCTTGACAGCACAACGGGTTGAAAATAGCACAGACCGTGAGCGCTACAAGTTAAACACCGAAAGTTCTAGACTTTCTCTAGAAGCAATAATCGGTTCGCCAGAACACTAATACTCCAGCGCGTTGGCGCGAAGGCCCGTGTAACTCGTAAGGAAATGCAGAACGACCATTGGCTATTTTAGATTTACCGCGAAATGTAACGCGCAGCAGTTTATCTCACTACGAGATAGTTCGGTAGCGAATTCACTACGCCATTTTGTTTCATAATCGCAATAGATACGCTGTCCGCTAAGTAACAAGTCAATTTACATTTGGATGTGACTTATGTATTGGAGTATCGCTAGAAAATACTGAGTTATCCGTACACAATATTCATACTAAAATGTTTCGGTTTAAAATTGTTAATATATTACATTTTAATAAATTTTACTGCGCGTAAAGTAATCATGTTATGATAAAGGTAATCCAATTAGTCTTTATGAATTAGATCTACGTGTATATTTTTCATTATTTCAAAACTTCCACTGCTTCTATCACGGTGGACACGGGTCTCCTGTCAAAATGAAAAAGGTCAGGGCCATAGACTACGCTAGCGTAGTCCGAATTAGTAGACTTCACAGCCGTAGAGAACATTATGAAGAGCTCTAATGTGTGCAATTTCTCATTATGAATATCTTCAGCATTACAGCAGTAATATTTAATTTGCTCGTAAAGACGTGCACGTCAGAATTTAAACCCAAGACCATTGGATTCTGAGGCTGAATTCTAAACCATTAAGCCATCGCTACTTCATATATGTAGTTTAACATCATAACAAGTATTCCTTTACAGGTATTATGTATGATTGATGACAGGTTATTATTTTAAATGTTCATTATTACGTAATATATTAGCTATATAAAATAAGCGATACACAGACAGAACACGCAAACAAATATAACTAGCCTTAGATTACACGAGCTATAATGTTCACACATTATAAATACTCCACTGATTAATGATAAAACTCTCTGACACGTGAAGTTTACGTTCATTATATAATTATATTTATACCAGAACTATTCTATATATTGATCAATACATATCACAAACCAGTTAACAGTCAAAAAACTGTAATCTAATTGAATCCTTGCAAGTTAAAAACCTGTGACCTTATTCTAATTATATCCTTTCTGATATTGTTTGTCTGAACACAATTTAAAGTACCTACATTTTTGCCCTTTTTAACTCTAGCTATGTATTTTTTTAATGTAGAAATAGGCTCAAGTTTGGCTGCAATGGATTTTTCTGCACATCTGATGGAAAGCGAGATGCAGCCTAGGATGTAGCACGCTCGCCTAGAAAGTGCCTATTCACTCTTCTTTTAAATCATTCCAGGTTGTAGGTACGTGTCGGGAAAGATGGACGCAATTTTACCTATTTTGAGCACGTGACTTTCTAATTTCTTTATATCAATTACAATTCCGGTTACAACATGGTCAACAAATGCCAATTGTACGCCTTAGACACGAATGAGTTTATTGTTAAAATCCAATAAAGTATTAAAATATTTTGCGGAACTACTTACCGATTTTTTATAAATACGTAATCATTAGTAAAATATTTTAAATGGTATACCTACGAATTTCTCACCTAAAGAAATAATTTCACTTGGCGCACCGTCTAAGGCGAGGAGATCGACCGTGTCGCCTCGATAAGGCCCACAGGAAGGACGTGATAGGCAATCAAATAATTTAGGTTAAACGCCACTCCGGCTATGCTTTCAATTACGTGCTAAGAGATTTCTTCGTCTAGCTCGCATGCCGCACGGTACTCGACAATCTTAAATGGCTATCTAGAAAAGTAATGAAAATAGTAAACACTTAACGACAAAAATCAACTTAGTCTCGACAATTAAAATAACGCTTTTACTCTAACTATTGTGTTATGACTACTTCCTGCCCTTGAAATACTTTTGTCGGCAAATTGCTATCATGCTTTTATATCTGAAAATAAAAAACGTAGTAATAGGTACTACAAAATACCAATCGTAAATTAGACATTTACATGTTTATGTTATTCTCCCTTTTATACCATCACGCGAGATCCGTTACGGGATACGCAGGAAACATCCAGCGCTAAATATCTCTAACCTAATAGAGCTTACAAGCTTCTTCTACATACATAACTGTCTTCGTTAACCTAAAAATACCTATTTTTTCTTCTTTACAGTAAAAACTATGATCATAAAACTGAATCCAACACGTAAATACATATACATACATAACATTTACATCATGTACGTGTATTTCTGCGAAGATATCGGTTAAATCTTCATACGCTGGCACTTCAGTTTACAGATAAAATGTGGTCGTAAATATTAAATGTTTGCGACCAACGATTGCCCTTTACTTCTCTGACGTAACGATTCATTCGACAGAAATTGGTAACTCGAAAAGTAATGTCGTTTTAAAAGCGTAGAGAAAATCGGTTACTGCATCAAAATCATAACAAAATATCGTAATATACACCCAATTGTTTCAGAGGTAAAAGATTATAAAATGGCTACGGAGATGCCTATGCCTATTGTAATTTCATATAGACCATGTCAGATCATACCAAAACCAGAATAATCTCCTCATGGTTTAGAGAACATTATGGCGATCTCTAAAACATGTAGGTTTCCATCCATGACAACTTAATAAAGATATAACTTAATTCGTTATAATGATCGACATTTATTCTTAAACATACATAGCTTTATAAAACCAGGGGTAACCGAAAGGATTTTAACTCAAAACCCTCGGAGTGGGTGATGGAACTCTACGCCATTGTTTCGATAAATACATTAAATGGTTTTGAAATAACGTGTCAACGCATATAAATATAATGACGAATGTCGACGAAGCACGTCAGATCTGTAAGAATAAATATATTTGGCATCCGTGCTCTCAGCCTACTTCTTAAGCAAGCTGGGGTAATAATATAATAACATTAAAGTATCAACGCATAAGCCTTACGGGTACTATCACGTCCGTAAACAATAACAAAATTCGCTGGAAGCTTAACACAATATAAAGTCGGATTGCCGACTAACCCAGATGCGCATCCACATGTTTACCGACGTAATAAGCGCGCAATTAGTGGATATTCGGCCGACGGTTCGTTCAAAATTGGATATCAATTGAAAGAGAACATGTTAAAGCGTCAATTAGAGATTTTCAGGTATCAAAGAAACGCTTATTTGCAATTGAATTTATCAGAGTAACATTCGCTCTGATTTTCTCATATCAGATTTTCTGTTTGAAATGTGATCTATTGAGTATTTTAGTCCATGTATAATATAAATTATTCCACCAAGTTGTCGTGTCATTTGAGAGTGAAGTCATTCGGCTGTCAAATGTCATTGAAGACTCATCGCTATAATATTTATATACACCGTTCAAGAGAATAAATTTAAAAAAGACCTTTTAAATATCAGGTAGAATACAATAGACATCGAATCGGAAACAATGTTAGGTATAAAAGACAAAAGGAAAAACACATTTCAAGCCAGTGGCAATTTAACACGCACTGGTGTCTGCAGAGTTAAATTGTGACGCAGCTAATTGTGGACATCCGTTGAGTGTCCGACACAAAACGTTGCGAATTATTACAAAATGACTGAATTCGTAGACAGGACATCCGTATATCATGTTTGTATTTAGAATAGAGTGTATCGTGTATAATATTTTGTATCATGTAGATACGCAATATGAGTGTTGTGGTTGATGTGAAAGTAACATGCCCAGCCGAACGCAACACAGTAGGTACCTTTGTTTTACGCCTCATATCAATATGTGTGCTTTCAGTATTTCATTTATAAATACTGTTTTATATTAATTGAACTATGAAATGGTAATTTTCTATTTAATATAGTAGATATATTTATGTTGTTTACATACTATTATATTAATTAATTACATTAAATTTAAACGACATTGTCTATTTCAATAACAAATCAACTAGACGGGTCATCTCGAAAATACATACAAACATAAAGCCAGTACGTGGCTGATGAAATACTATCTATATTTTGTCAAGTGTGAATCTCAGCTCGACAAAACATAACCATGCCCATACAATTCAATTTGTATGACAAAATAACATAAGTCCCTAACAAAAATAAATATACTATTTGAAGAATAACGAAAATGAAAAAGGTATTGATTGTGTTGTCGTTACGAAAGGACATCGATCAAAAGTAATAATGTTACTGCCTACGATAAAATTGATTACTTCACAAACATATTGCTTTATGTCGGAGAAATTGATTGATAATTTGATATAAAGCATGATTACTCTTAATATTATAGTGATACAAATTACAAAAGCTTTCCGTACTATTGAATTTTTATCTTACATCCTCCAAATTCTTTTTATATTATCATAAAACACACCAAGTGCCTTACGGAGTAGGCAGAGAGCACCAAGTTCCAAGTACCTCTAGCCTTACATTTCTGACGTGCTCTTATAAGTTCATCATTCCTTCACGCAGTTGATTTTTAAGACTTCTGACTCACCCATCAACTATTAACTGATGTGTCTGATCAAAATTAGCGAGTCTCGGTCTTCGAAACTAATTCTGTTAAATTCACAAAGGCAATGTTTGCGTTCGTAACGCAAAGTATTCGTAATACAAAGTGGGTTTACGAATAATTAGCAGGCTTCAGTGAAAACTGGACCGAGGCGCGTTGCGATACCTGTTTACAAAGTATCGTGTGCAAAATGCGTTCCGACAGCGCAACCAAACGGAACTCGACGTATGATTACACTTAATCAATATGGCTATTATTATACCGTCACGCCAGGACCCCTATGGGGTAGGTAGCGATCATTGAACGCCAAATATATACTTACAGATCTGGTTTACTTTTTCTATACTCTTCACTCTCTTCATTCATCCACACCGGTTTTTTTGACTTCTGACCACCTCGCCTGCGACTAGGTACTTTACCTATTTAGGAAAGATAGATGAGTCTTAATCTCCATCCATACTTGCATCTATCAATATTCCCATTGTATATCTGTTTTAATTACTCGTAATAATATAATGCCTGAAAATTTTTACCGAATCAAGCATACATTGTGAGAACCTCACGGATAATGCTGTATGAGTCGTAGATCCATTGAGGCACGTGGGAACGCAATGGTCCATTGTCCTTATCTCTTATCCCTGCTGATTAGTAACTAACACTGTGTTCTTACTGCAGACACAAAGCGGTTCCCAACAGATACTTGTATGTGTCTACTGGGAAATTGCATTTAGTTCTACAGAGGGTTTTGTTGTAAAATCTCACGACCACCGATTTATTTACGTTTATTTTCTCACACTCAGTACTCAAGATTGATCATATATACTTAGTTCCTTCCTACTCGTGGAGCCGACTGAGCAACGTAATGGATTGATTGATGCGGAAGTGTGTTCAAACATTCTCAACCGTCATACTTAACTGATATCTTTTTTTATTTCTATTTGTGTTTGTAATTTTCTTCACCTTTGTGTTATAACGAATTATGTTCAACACGTATTGAATTTAAATTTAGTGCTTATAATATCGGTTTATACCCATAATTCTTTGATATTTTAATCTTACGTCACCGTAAATATATTAGAAAAATATGGTTTATCAAATAAAATCGTTTTTTTTTTAACATTAACAGATAATTAAGTTTCTTCAGTCAAATGGGAGGATGCAGGCGACAGAGGTCCGATCACCGTAGGTCAGTGCGATTTAATTGTACCGATAAGAAGAGGCCGCTGATGCGTGGGAAGTAGCCAGCTAGCGTGACGTCACCCCAACAATAATTACCACGTCTTAAGCGCGTCCGGGCCGCAAGCCCCTTGTGAAATTTTATTCCCATAATATATTATTCTGTCGTGCAGACTGCAGTTACATGCAAATGACGTACTTAGCCCGAGTTAATTCTTATGTCCTGTCTTATCACGCAGATGAAAAAAGACTAATAGCGAAAACCAGCGCACATCAGACAGGTTTTTGTAAAATTTGTTCCCATGACTAAATTAAGTATTATTCTGATTCGCAATAAGCTTAGTGAATGACTTGGTAACTTGGATTTTACTCTTTTTTATATACCTACATTATGTATTATATATTCCTAGAACGACCGCGCGAGAGTAGTTTGAAAGTCACGTGGTGGTGAACCAAGTAATTCAATGAATAGTTTTCGCTCTCAGTAGATACCAATAATAAAAAATCGCCTGAAACTCGACCATCAATTTTATAATTTTATTAGAGAATTTTCGGAATAGTCTTATAACAGTAAAATTTGATAGGAATTTTCTAAGAATAGAGACTTTTAAATAGAAATAAAAGTTTCGGTAATACAAAGAATAAACATGTAATTATGATACATTCATATTATAAAATAGTAACACCGCACTACGAACTGTTGGTATTATGCACTGCACAGAGAATCACGAATCGGAATGCATACGACATGCGTTACGAAGACCATAGTGACACAAAGCACAATAAACCTTTTACCATTGTAACGACACATGAATGGACTTTATTACCTATAGCACAGTATGACCAATAATGTCACCGGTATGATACTGCGGCGTGAACCGTGCAGGCCGGAGGTCACTGGACACAATAAGCGACTTCCTCCAGCGTGGCCAGTGGACAAGGACACAGCTGACATGTAACCAAGAATATATAATCCTATACAAGTAGAAGGGTCAATAGACAGTCTTATTAATTTTAAGGATGAATGTAGAAGAAGCCAAGTAGGATTGTAAGGATAGAGATATTTGGCACTCGGTACTGTTTGCCTACCTCGCAAGGGACTAATTATGATGACATAATAAAATATTAGTGAATATATGGTCACATAAAAATGACTTGAATAATAACAGAACGCAAGTGATCTGAAATTGTAAACGTTGACCAGATTGTTTGTATTTTAAGAAGAGACTGCTACGAGCAGATATTGTAGCAGTGGCTCAATATTTTGGACGGTACAAAAGTAGGATATGAGATTCAATAACCGAAGATGCTGCGAAACCTTCGACAGATAAGTGGCCAAATAGGTATTTATATTTAGAGTAGTATTAGTGAAAAATTATTCAGGTTACGAAAATAGTAATCCATAACTGGAGTGTAGATTCTCACGGCTTAAAACATGATAGTATTATAACTAAAGAACAATTAGGTAGTTTCACTGAATTCCAAGCAGAAGCAAATAGTTTGTTCATAACAGGATATGCGACTGGTGAGTGAAGTACACCGAATTGAATTCATTACAAAATATCTCTACATTATCATTGCACATGAATGTGTGTTCCACGGGTCACTGAGATACAATGTACTTCCTGCAGTACGTAATATGTAGGAGGACACAGCTGACATGCGAATACTTACGTTCCATACATTCATTAAAGTCGCAAAAACACGATAATTAGGGGGTCTAATCACAACTACCGATTCTCATTAAGTCCTATAATAATATGTGGTGCATCTATTCTATCTTCCATCTATGACTGTTACAAGTGCCCAAGTCCACGCTTCTCGTTCACGTATCGGCTCCTTTCTCCCCAATTACGTTCTCTACCAACACCTCGAATTTATAAGCAAGTTTCGTAGGAGGCAAACGTTTTAAACCCTAAATTTTCAAGGGCATATAAATCCCGTTGAGGTGGACGCTTGTAACTGACCTCGGACCAATTATGAGGCCATTAGCACTCCCGACACAATGTTCGTCCATTAAGCGGATGTCCAGAACGTACCTGCGCGAGCTCTATTTGAATTTGTATGGAATTAGACCGACCTGATCCGCAACAACGCTATCTATTGTAACAATCTATAATACTTTAACCATTGACCAGATAGTGTAATAGTTATACATACTATAGTATTTACAGTTCAATTAATAATACGCAACATCACGCCTGTAATCCCCGAAGGGGTAGGCAAAGGAGTGTAGTACACTCCCATGTTTCACCAGTTACGTTTAAGTCCCATGGAATAGGTGGTGAGCCTATTGCCATACA
>DWFV01001362.1:0-11374 GCA_018246775.1 Parelbella machaon machaon
TCCTAACACGGCAGTTATTAAAATACAATGCAAAGGATAGGCCAGTGTGTGACGTCGGCGGAGTTGAGAGCCATTGAATAGCGATATATCTTTCAGTTTGAGTAGGGCTGAGACTATATTAGAGCTACCAGATTTCATATCCATTAACATTAACAATTTTAATAGGGGAATATATGGGATAACGGGATCCTTGTAAGAGGCTTCGAAATATTAAATCGTAATTATTATAACATTCCGATTAATCTGAGTTCTGAAAGAAACAATAATTTAATATGAAATATTAAAATATCATAGCAGATACGTAAAAAAATAAATTTACAGTAAAGGTTGATTTTCAAATAAAATATATTTTCGGATGTTACTCAACCCTAGGTCAGCGCGTGCCCATTCAAAGCAATTTGTAAGCGGCGCTCGCCCTCAAGCAAACAAGGATCAATACTGCCTACACTTATCTAAAAACGACCTATCAAAATACTCGCTTTAGCGTAAGCAATTACATCGATTATGACCTTTATTGACCAAGTTTAGTCCGTACCGAGATTGTCATTTGAATAACCAGACGATGATGTTCAAGATATTGTAGACATACGCAGTTAAGGTACCATGAGTAGATAAAATTTGAAGTAAATTTGCTAAACGACCGGAATACAAATTACGCAATTATGTATAAAATGTAGTTTATAATCCATTACCTAACTGCATATTGTACATTCAAGTGTGTATATAAGTTATAAATATATATTAACAGCGCCTATAATACAAGGTATTTTGTTAAAACAATTATAAATAAACAAAAAATGTATTAATGGCGTTAGCAATCACTTTTGCATTGAACTAAATTATTCTATGGAAAGATTTTTACCTGTCAATTAAAGCTCCGTACAAATCGAACCAGCTGTTTCGTATTTAAACCCCAAAATATAGGCAAATGGACAAACAGACGAACAACCTAAAATTTATAGACTGACTAGATGTTTTTGTTTTAATGACATACATATCAACTACGTAATTTCAGAAAATAGTTTTTTTCAAAATGAGCTTCAGATCAGAAACTTAGATTGACAATGGTTCATCGTTTCCACTCTATAAGCGATTCAGAGCTCAAAAACAGTACTGTCCTACAGTCGTAACTCTATTAATATAGAGCAAAGTGATAGAGTAGGATTTTTATCTCTGGTATCAAGAAAACAAGAGTGCCTAGCAATACGACCTACATTATGTATTAAAAAAATTAAATAACATATTTTCAACATCAAAAGGTCACATGGAAGGTTATTAATTAAGCACATTTCATATAAACGTCCTAGTATTTTGTTTAACATAAGAAGTAGGTAACATTTGCAACTGAAATGTGCACAATATTCATTAGTAGTGTAACACGTGGCATAATAAATGGAATAAACGTTAGAGAATCGTGACGTTGTTACGTGTGTGATCGGCTTCGTAATACTATGATATGATGCTGTACGTCTCGCGATGTGGATTAAGAGATGCAGAAGGATTTAGTCTAGTGTAAGATGGGTAGGATTGAGGAAGGTACTTCAAAGTTACCCAGGGATCGGAATATATGTTTATAAAAAGACTGACTGAAAAACTGACCATTTCAATGATAACTGAATGACTCATCAATACACAGCCGATAAAAATCATTGGAATCTAGAAGTGCGCATCGAAGCATGCGAGTGTGTATAAAAGTTTATGATATTCAAAATTACAAATGTAGAAAATTTTATTCATACTGTTTGAATTTTAACATAAAAACATCTTTGAAAATTAATCTCTTAAGAGAGTAAAACAGATATTGAAATTTAGTATGAAGGTTTGCAATTTTCGTAGTTAATTAAGTCAATTCGAAATAAATGCAGGGCAGGTTGGTAATTTGATGCTTTATTACTTTTTGACCAATGATTTCGACCACTTTTTATCTTATATACGTCATATAGAAAGATACGTAAGTCATTATGACATCTGAACTAAATTAGCAAACAAAGTGATTTGACACAGTTCTGCATACGTTGCAAATGATTAAAAAACACATGATGCCTCGTAACTAAATAAAGATTGCATTTTCGAAGTCACGCCTCGCGATCAAAACAACTCTGTTTATAACCCACGATCCGATTCGTATGCTCGCTGCATCCAGCCGACACCTGAACACCCGATCTTCGGTTTAATATCCGAGAGACGTGCGCTACACATTGACAATTCAAAAAGCGGATAAATGTAAACGCCACCAGTTAAATGTACTTTATACCGAAACGATCCAAGTGGTAACATAACAAATTAAAATCGCTTCTATGCCGTTGAGAATAGAGTCGCAATTGTATTGTTGATCCTGCCCATAGTAATAATTAGACTGGACGGTGACGGCACTGCACGCGCGGCAAATGAATAAACTGTCACTTGATATTCCCAACGCACTATATTATGTAAGTTGAAGTAGATTAATAGGTCAATGTACTTGCTATTCGGTCCATTTTTTAGTGTAAGGTCTGTAATCGAATTGGATTTCGCATATCGATTCTTTTTGGTTCCAGAGCGGTATAGATAGCAGCACCGCAAAAAGATTAAAACTGCTTACTAGCAAATGTTTTAGGGCAAAAATTAAACATGTCTCTAAGTTTCTTTACATGAGCCAATATGGAAAATTTGGTATTGTTGGCACTTTTAAAATTATATGTATTAATTAAGCATGTTTGTATTGAACCTCGATTTGTAAAAAAGCATATTTAACAAGTATAGGATTAATTTAATTAAATTATAGTAAAAAACACAATGAAAGCTAGAAGATATGGGTATTCGATGGTGGTCAATGGCTCGTACAAAAAAAATCGATATTCCTAATAAACTATGTACGTTTATCCATTCAAAATTACCGGGCTTGATAAAAAGACGATGGGCACGTCATTTAAACGTTATTTACGGCAATAAACCGATAACGTCCAATAAAAACACGGATATAATGTACCATAGTGGTAAAGAAACGTATATTATGGATATAATGGTTCTCTGATCGATGAAATATAATAGCTAGGAAAAGAGTGCTATGAAATTATTTTTATATTAACACTGAATTAGATATTCTACATCTGTTTTGAAAGTAAGTAATTTAATGCTTTTGTAAAATTATGAAATTGTTAATTGAAGCCTCGTAGGACTTGGACTTAAATTATAGTCACTTACAAGTTAAAGTTGCACGTTCGTTTAAAATTGCAACGGAGACGTTAAATCTTTCAATTTGAGGATTAAAATTTTATACAGGCTTAAAAATTTCACCTTACAGAAAGAAATATTTGTCGTATGAGATTCTTCGAATTGTAATGGAACTAACTTAATCAAGAAAAATATAACATCAATGTTCTAAAGAATAGCACACAAAAGAGTTGCGTTTTACGAACCGAAATAAAATAAAATCTAATATACTTTCTATTATAAAAAATAGATAAAGTAATATTATTTACACTTTAATATTTGCAAAACATAAGAAACGTAAATATTTATTTACTAATCTAATCACACACCTATACAAAAGATAAGCGAAACTGTTTAAAATGAAAACTCTTTGCAAATGCCATTTAGAACTTAGTACACATCACTTAACGTAATCAAGGATAAATAGATTTCCAAACACCATTTAGAAGCGTCCTGCCGAGAATCGATATAGAATCGAGCGCGGTTATCGATTGAATGCATCGGATGATTGCCCTAATGACAATTTATGCGAGTGGAATATGTAAACGAGGCATAGACAAGCAAGTGTTCGGTGTAAACGGACCACCCGCGTCATGACGCTCATCTGTAAATTATCTACTTTTATGACCGTTTAGTTATCTGTTATTAGGTGACGTTATTTTTTGTATGCGCCGTTGTGGTTGTATTTTACGTCTGTTCTTCGTGCGATGCCGTGAGTTGTATGAGATGTAGTAATAATATCTTAGGGCAACTCACACACGATGATATCAAAGTAGATAAAGCCTCTGCTATTGTTATTAGGCAGCTGGTAAATATCGAAATATATATTTGTATACATGTATACCTATATTAACATGTACCATTATTTATATGATGGTTATCAAAAATATGTTTCTAATAAGCCTATATCTTTATTAATAGTTATAATTTTTTTTTTGAACTTTAAATAATATTTATGATTTACATTTAAATGAAACATACCCATCACAAGCAAGGAAAATCTAATAGCATTAAAGGAATACACACAAAAGCAGAACACAAACAGGCAGAGACATAAATTGTTAATAAATTCATCATTCGCTTGCGGAACTCTATACGCTTTGCACTAAACGATTCCACAAATAACCCATTCAATTTATAACCCCGCAGCCCGGTAAACAAAACATACATCACTGGGTACATAATCATTCTGTCCAGTCTGAAAAACGGGCAAAACGCGTAAATACCTCAGCTGATGTCCAACCGTAAATCGTCTAAGGAGTAAAACAAAAAGCCAGGAGGCTAGAAAATAATACGGCTTACCGTCTTTACGGAACCACTGCATTCCGTACCGTCCGCTCTGAGCCCGCATTCTTGCTTGGGCGCGTGGCTACCGTTGCTAAATACTTCTTAATTACCGCGGAACGTGCATACATCCTTAACAAAATAACTCTATTAGGCGCGAGCAAGAACCGCTTTGGACATTCAAATTTATAAGTCTTTGTCCGTTGGTCAGTTCGCACTATTCGGTTGATTACCAGTCTGTTGCGTCACGATATTGTTCAAGATAAATATGATTTGATTAGAAATTAATAAAAATATTTTTTGTTTGTTTGTTGAAGATTTCAATGTTATTTTGTAACTTTTCTTTGTTATTTCATATTCGTTAAAATCGATTTAGTGATAGATCAACGCCAATACAATTCTAGGAACGTTAACAGACATAAGAATACATTGACTTAGTCAATCCAAATCCACAAAATTAAAAAAAAAGCTCCTGAAATCCGATTTGCGAATGTAATATGGCTGATTGTCTAATACTATTTAAACTTACAATAATTATATTGGAACAAATGAACAAATGCCTATGTCCAGCAGTGGACTGAGATAGGCTGATGATGATGATGAAATGACATACATAGCTATCTAACAACAGGATTTAATTTACACATATCTATAGAACACAATACTCATTACTTGTCACGTAACTATGTATTTTCCAAAATGGGAAACGAACACACAACCCGCTCAGCAAACTTACTAACCATTGAACCAACAAAAATTAATCTACAAAATTGTTTTCATTTCAACGCAAGTGGTGCAGTTTATTTAAGCAATAGGCTTACGTTTGACTGCAATCTCAGCTGGAAAGCGAGATGCAGCCTAGGATCTTAAGGGATTTGTTTTGTCATGTTCTGGAAGTCAACTGTTAAGATTCCTACGCATTAGTCACGGCGCGACGTCGTCGTGTGAAATGGGGGAAACTTACTGGTAAATTGTTTCGCGAAGCAATTTTCCAGTGGAAACATTTAATGTTCAGTATTTTCCTGGTCGTTTAGTTATATCCGGGTATTATCTTGTTGCGTTTGTTCCTAGTCTTTCATGTCTATGCTTCTTGGAAATCAATTATTTACATAATATTTGCATATATTTTTGTGTGTGTATGTGTATATGTATAATTATGTATATATATAAATAAGTGTCATATATACATACATTTATCCGGACTAATCACGTGGTAAAAGCTTTGCCTAGTTTGGAGTAATAATGACAGTGCATGATATGCCCGATCATTACAATAACATTATTTTGCATCTACGAAGGAAAGGTCAAATCATTACGACTGAACGATATTTTATAACTACTCAGTCAACAGATCCGTAACAACTGACATGTATCAATTTGCTCCGTTTTTATGCATACGTAGATATATAAAACCATTTTGTTCCATTCAAATAAGGCGGTGTCAAAGAGAAAGTCGTCAAAATCACACATGCAACAAAAGATTCGCTGAATTAACGACGTTATTTCGATACAGAATCGGGACGTTACCAAATTTAAACATCGTTAACGGATCAGCACTTTCTTTTCTATTGTCCGCTCCGCCGTGGACAGGGCGTCGCTATGTCGATCATTGAATCGATTCTGAATCGAGTCGTGATTAAATCGAATACGAATTAATCCAGCGGTGCTCAAACTTGGTGTACTTTGAGATACGCTAGTGCATGATAGCGCCGTTGTCCATCTAAATTAAATTTTCGATAGTTTCAAGCATTTATTTGTAGGTACGTAAGTATTCGAAATTTTAATGTGTGTGTATTTTTTTTTCTTACGAGAAGTAAAGTTCTATTTAAATCTAATTAAACGGATCACAAACACAAAAAAAATATTTCAAAAATATATTTCAATCTAGAGCGGTTTTAGAATATGACGCGTTTTTTCAAGTGTATAGCTTTTTTTTTTTAAGTTATAAGGTTCTTTTAGCTCCGATTTGATGAATTTTATTTTTTACAAATTACAGCATGTCAAAACAGCGCATTTTTTAGTCGTCTCAAACTTTGAGTAGCAATGGCACCTAGGTATGCAGTAACGGTAGTGATTTGTGATTTTCGACCGCTGATTAGGTCTATTGTTGGTTCACGGTTTTTTAATAGAATGCTCATTAAAAGTTCGCGGGACGTTTTGTACATTTCCACTCTCATTATGAACATTGTGATCGTTGAAAGCGAGTCGCCAGGACCATAATCGTCAACGCGAATGAGTTTTGCGATAAGTTTTTATCAACAGTGTACAAAGCTCGTGAAATTAAAAAAATACTAAAAACATTTTTCTCAAACGCTACTGTCCATTTGCTTAACTGTATATAAATATTTTTGTAGGTGTTATTACATAGCATTTATCTTCATATGTATGTATGTATGCATTCAAGTTCAACTCCACGCGTATTTGTTTATTTATGTTATAACGGCCTCCAACAAAGAATAGGCACATCTTTTATGATCATTTAGTACATTGTATTTTAAAACTTTATCCAATATACGTCCATTAAAAATAGTTTGCCATCCCGTCTATCTTAAGCTTGTTTTATCCATAAATATAACATCCATCCGGGCTGGTATTAACTTTGAAAAGGGTGGATGGTAGGTATATATAGTATGAAAGTATATATTATAACAAAATACAATATAATGACGCACTGTATGTTGTGACCTATTAAATAAGTAAATAAAGTAAACACCATCAATAATCCTTTTCACGGATTAAAGCCAAATAATTGTAACTAAATTTGTTATCTATGGATTTACTCAAAGTAATCCCCCTACAATTAACCAGTCCTAATCATTGTCACTTAGGTTTTCTTCCCACAGTGGAACAGGTAATGAGCCAGTACTAGAATTTTCTACTAGAAAATCTAAGTTAGAAAATATTCTTATTGTTTCGTTAACAGCCATATGTGTGACTCTCAAAGATGAAATCTTCATGAAGGTAACAGAGAAGATACAAATTAATATCGATGACATTCTAACAATATGTAACAAATAGATACGTCCGGAGTTTGAAATATATTCAAATTATACCATACATAATAAAAATATTACTTACACTAACAAGCTGTCTCGTTATGAGTTGCGATGTAATTCGTAGTAGTTGATCTATTTTAACATTGTGTTATTTATTTTTTGTAATATTACAGTCAACCGTTAGGTAAATCAAAATTCCAAAACAATAGTTTATTCCAATACATAAGAAAGGGTCTTATGTATTGGAATAAACTATGTCATACGTATGACGTATTTCATATACGAGTAGTTGTTACATTTATTAATTAAAGCTGTGTTCCTATTATTGTCTCTAAAGCGGAAGCAAAGAATAATAGTTATTTTTGGAATATTGTTAAAAAAAAAGATAGTTATTATAAGGGAACACTTATGAGGATTAGGATACACTTATGATAATTAATATAATAAAGATGCTTGTTTAATGTTAATAAAACTTTATAAAATCGATACGAAGAGTAACATACAAAATAGTTTTTACTGGTTTTTTTCTTTTGGATCTATGATGACAGACAGGGGTCTACAGTCAATAAATGACAAATATATCAATATATGACTTTTATTACGTACCTATATAAACCGTAGAAAATAAAACAATTTAATTTTAAATATCAGTAAATATTACACTTTTCATAATAACACAAGTAAATAATAATTTGTAATAATAACCCCAAGAATATTGAAATTGTTCGATGTTTCCGAACGTAACATCGAACGGTAAAAAGTTGTAAAACGTTCCCAATTGCACAATAATGGGCACCTCACTGCCACGTAGGGCGTTATCGTTATGATTATGCGTTATCAATATAACAAAATATTCGATTCACTCAGTAATGAAGTCGATTATGATGTCGATAAACGTTGTTTCGAAGTCGCGGTCCGTTTTATCGTTTTTATGTGCCACTTACATAAAAGATGACTAAAAATTCTATCGACATTTTAGTGTTGTTGATCAGAAGTCGGTGATAATGAAATTTTGTTTCTTAATTTAAATTTAGAGCTGATTAAATTAAATTTTAGCTGGGCCACTGTAGCTCATTAATGTAATATATACTAAACAATCACGTTTTGTAATAAATGAGATATTATTTTTCATTTATTATTAAGTGAATTGTGGTCAAGAAAATATTAATTTGTTGCAATAACGGATAGTTATTTCAAGTATCCAATGAAACAGTCTGTACATTACATGTTGGTCACGATGTTCTATGAATAGGACAAACTAGTTGAATAAGACTACAACTTACAAGTGACGTGTTAATATACGAATGCTACATTCTGTAGAAAACTAAGTATGTATATTCTCCTCGTCAGTACAAGTACAACGACATCGTAAAGGAAATATAATAATTTTTTCTTTCATTCTACGGAATTATAGATACTATCACAATTTATTTAACACAAGGATCCGAAGAACTTCTTCGTACCTTATTTATGCATTCTCAGCAATTCCATGTTACTGAAGGGATCTAAATTATAAAATTTAAATTCTAAGTGTACCCCTTCATAAATACAGCCCACAGATGGTCTCGCAGAAGTCAAACTGGGCGAGTATATTGTGGTCGGACGATATATCAATAGTTTGTGCCGTCATAAATTGACGTGCGAGCTTTCGAAGGAATAAATTATCCCATTGGTAATATATGTACATGGGATATAAGCGTATGGTACACTCTCATTATAATTCCGCTAACATGAGGGCCTCCTGGCAGGTTGCAACACCAGGCCGGGTTGTGACCATCAAGGAAAATTCATTTATGCTAATATGTTACGACGAAATAATCATATTTATATTTCGTTATGTTGCGTCCAAAAAAAACATATGCGCTTCGACATTTTGAATAGTTTACAATGATATTTTTAAGTTTCTGTAAATTTTCTAAGTGTAACAATATTTAATAATTATTTAGTGAGAAAATTAAATTTACATATATTCCGAGAATTTTCAATATTCACATAGTGTGACATATATTTTATTATATTTACCTACTACTGAATCTCAAAATTACTCAATGACAATTTGGATACGACATTAGGTCGAGCAAAATTTATAACGCAACCGTTACGGTAACCATATGAGTAGTTTTAAGCCGATTGGCAACGCATCTCCAAACAAAGATACAGACAGCGAATGAGTGGAACTTCCTGGCGGACTCCATTTTTCCTAATTCTTATAACCTGAAAATATTCAAGACAAGACTGAATAGGCACTTTCTAAGCGAGCATGCTACATCCCAAGCTGCATCTCGCTTTCCATCAGGTGGGATTGCAAATAAACGAGAACCTATTTCTAAATAAATACTTAACTGTAAATTATCAACAAAAGCTAAGGTAACGAAGCCGGTCGAACCCAGTTAAGCGTACTAGACACTGTACTGAATTTATAGTCTATTCGCAGCAGGTGACGGTACATCGCGCACGCGTTTTTATGATAATGGAGTGGCGACCGAGCGTGCCGTCCAGCTGATGATAAGTGGTCGTGGCAGCCGTGAACTTAGTTTATCTGGTATTAGATGGTTCTATATCTCTGGAGACATCTCTAGGTACATCATACATATATCATCATGCCAGGTCCTTCACCGGGATGGCAGAGAGCAGCGAGGTCCAAATATCTATATCCGTACAGATCTGTCGTGCTTTTTCTCATTTTATTTATTTTATTCTTCTCTATAGCACGATAAACTCAATTTATTATACCTACTACTGGTATCTGCGTTATTGCACTACTGGTATTGAATTTGTATAGAAAATTAGTCATCGAGGACTGTTTAAGCGCAATAAAATATTTCCAATTTATTAGTATTCCACATTCAAATCGCCCGTTAACAGTACTTGATCTAATAGCTCTTGTATGTCCCATGTTTGATACAGTGCCAACACTACTTGAATGAATAACGTTAGAAATCAAAGTGTTTACAACGATACTAGTGTCCTCTGGGGCTTCCCTCGCATTTATTCTGGTTGAAAAGCAAGAGATGAATTCTTAAATAAGGGTCACTGTAATATGTATCCATAATTATATTCATGTTAGTCCAGGGTTGACACGTCTTTTACATGATGTCATTTTAGGGGTATATTTACAGGGCATTTAACTTCCGTTATTAAAACACAAAAATATGATAACCTCACATTAAATGAACAGATAAATACGGAAATTGAACATATTCTTAATGTGACCAGCATATTCAGAACAAAGTATCGTAAATAATTCGTTCTCAACAAATAGTTTGTTTGAATGTTTGGTACATTTCTGTGCGATTATGAATTGTGAATAATAAAAAAGTATCGGAAACAAGGCTCTGGTTCAAAAGGGTAGTCATAATATAATTCATATGTGACACGTTTGACAGTTAAAAGTTTTTGTGTTATAGTCCTGTTGTTCTTAACAAATATTTATGGAGCACGACCCTCCACGCTGCTCCACTCCTAGAGAATTACAAACAGATAGACAGAACGTGCTCATTTCGTCCTTATCTCCTGATTAGTAACACATCAGCGTTTTGGACCGCCAGATGGGCTATCTCCTGACATGAGGTTTGGATCGCGTCCCATTACCAACGAATCCTGGTCTCGTGCCTTTGAAATGTTGCCATGACTCCTAATCACTCGATGTGAGTCACCTTTCTTGAATTCTTGATGCTTCCTAGGACATCGAATTACCTTTGCGTGTGAGAGAATAAATCCATCAGCATTATTTACTGTTTGCCAATTCAAAAGGATCAAATCGTTTTATTCATGCGAAAGAACTTCACAGCATCGAATTGAGGAAGATAACTACTACTGTCTCGTTGACTGCCTCGTTGGTCGAGTGGTTGCAAGCGCGACTGCCGATCGAGAGGTCCTGGGTTCAAATCCCGGGTCGGGTG
>DWFV01001363.1:0-11373 GCA_018246775.1 Parelbella machaon machaon
CTTATAAATAAGGCGTGTATATAACTTCATTGAAACCCAGCAATGAAAAGCGTCGAAGGAAAACGTTCTATACTATTGGCGTCGTTATTCAAACCGCAGCGTCATCGCTGGCTCCCGCGCCTTTTAGTTTTAAAACAATCGGTTATAAAAAAAACCTTACACTAAAACAATAAATTGAATTTGGAATACGGAAAAAAATGCGGTTCGCGTCATCGTCGTGCGGCGTATGATTTGTTTTTTGCCCGGCGACAGCCGCAGTGAGTCTGATGATAATTTCTCATTAGGTTATAAAATTTTTGTCGGTCGAAACGTCGTAAATTCCTCGAATAATTTAGGGAAGAAAGTGGTCGTGTTGGTGTTTTGTTTTTATGGCGCCAACGAGCAGCCGGGGTTAGATCGGTATCTCCCGATACAAGCGTTTAACCCATGTTACGTGGAACTCGGGAATTATTCTCACGGACTCCGACTCGGTTCGCTAACAACTTGTTATATGGAACGACACAGCTCACATTTTTCGGAGTATTTCGACTCATTTTACAATTTGATCTTTTTGAGTTTGTAATTGAGTTTTAAAACTTTAATTACGTAGTATCCATTCGCAAAGTTTGTGGATATCCTCTAGTTTTTATAACTCCTGGATATTTTGAGGAAGTTTCAAAACGTTATTCATACATAACTCAATTTTAGTATGAGACGAGAGAATCTAAAACCTGAGCCATTCAAACGTGGAGTCATAAACGTTTAAGATCGTACGTGTTCATAATTTTGAGTACGTGTCCATAGACTGTCTCCTGGAAATGTTGATCATTACTCCCTGGGACTACTGGGAGAGGGTGCGACCATCTTATCTTTCTATTAACATTTGAAACGTACGTGCCCATAATCCGTGACAAATTCATGTCGTCTCCGGAAATTTGTTATATTTCACGCACTCGGACACCAACAACTTGTTTAATTCTAGCTCTTTAATTTATTCGGAACAAATCTAAAGATCGTAATCTACATATATTTGATGATCACAAAGCGACAGGAAGTATAAATTAACCTAGTCACAAAACTAACACTATTCATATAAATATTGAATGGTCAATTTGTTACGACGCTTCGTAGTATCTACATATTAAGAAATTTTAATTAACTAAAATTTAACGGTTTTAAACCCAAAATACTTAAATTTTAAAATTCGAATGCAATGTTTGATCTTCGTATTTTCCCATAGTATGTTCACTTATCTTTGAATAGTGACAACTCTGAAAACATCGTTTTCTTTAAATCGTTAAGGACTTCCACAGAAGCTTCGTACCTCTGTTCTTCAAGATCAATTTTCAAGTGTTTGTTTGCCGTTTTCCCGATATCCTCGCGCACACAGATCGTAAAGTGTAATCGCTACACCAAACTTCTTAAAGCATACCCTGGGAGCATTTAAGCGCATGAGACAAGCCCGGAGAGGCGGATAAGATCAGCCGAGCGACCACAATACTATGTAAATGTGCTCTGGCGCCGCTCTATATCATACCCGAATCATTCGAATGCCTCGGAATGCTGATTGTTTTAACATATCTGATTCTAGCTACTTGAAGGGTTATATTTCTGGAATCGGGGATTACGACACAAGTAGTGCAGGTGACTTCTTTATAGGTATTCGTACACTTTAATTAAGTACACGAATACGTAACATATTCAATAAAACTGGGAGATTATATTGTACACTTATAAATAAAAACATCGTTACACCTAATAATATCCTTCTTGTGTGTCTTTCTACAAACTTCTTATAACAGAAATACAGCAGTAGTTATACGTAACGAATAACCAAACGAAACGAAATAACACTTTATAGAAAACACATAAGTAAATCGAATACATACGAGTAAAGAGACAATACATAATAAAACAGACAATAGATAAGTAACTCGTATCGAGGGTTTCAGGTCTCGAGTAAGAGAAAGCTAGTGAAAACTGTCCATTTGAGCGTGAGTATAATGGACATTGTGATAGTGCGCGGCCGTGGGTGGGGACGCCACCCGCGCGTGCGCAGATACCATCGCGCGACGTCGCCCGCGCATCGCGACATCACGCCGCGATTTAATCTGCCCGCTACCGAAACCATTTGCCACGGTCTCCACACATTTAACACGCCATTAACAACCTTATGCTATTGCAATACTGTTCACACCGTCTTAGTACCGTATTACACGTCTACATTGTTAGATGGGTGTGCCAGGGTGCAACTGGTGGCACGATTCTCTAATAAAAGTGTCGCTTTGGTGTCATTGAAGCCCACTCGTTACCGAGCTTGTGAGAACAAGCCCGCTAACTATCACGATGGATATCTTCTCTGCATACAACATTTGGCTGCGTGTTTCAAGAAACAGTAAAATTTTAAGTAGATGCATCTGTAGCATCTGATAGGTGTACAGAAAGTGTCTGACGCTAGGGCAATTGGATAATCACCAGGTTCCCTCAGCTATTGTGTAGGTGATTTTTAGGTGTGAATATTGGCAAGCAATTCCATACATTATACTACACTAAAAACCTTTAATGAGATCTAATACTCTCTCTCCTAAGTTGTACTGAAATAGTAAAATGCTTCAAAGACTTCAGCTTCGAAACCAATCGGGCCATACCCGGCAGTAGGACGTTAATTTGTTACAGACTCAACATAAGATCCACGTGAGGTGTGTTTGTATTCGTAACGTAAACAAAAACGGTTCAGTCTTAATTAACTCAAACGTTACGTGTTGCGTTATCAAGAGGCAACGTCTAATGATCGCTAAATTGAAACACGTAACCAACGTGAACCCATACAATTAGATAGTACCTAACTTGTAAGAGAATTCCTCGTACGTATCTACTTGTAATGTGTTGTTTGTGTAGAGTTGTCTTTCTAAATTTTCATCAATAATTGTAGAGGCACATTATATTTAATTTATATTTAATTATCTGGGATAAAAACTCAACTTGTCAAGAAAGGAAAATGACGAAAAAATGAGTTTATGGGTATTAAGAAGATAAAATGACGAACTGAAAGATGTCAATAGATATTTATGTTCTACCGTAGCTACTTGAAGGTCAATATTTATGTTCATCATGAATCATCATCATGTTAATATATATTTTACTTAATTTTTTGCTTCGATAAACATGAGTACAAACTAAAAGTATGTAGAAAATCCAACATTTCTCGTTTTGGCAAAGTTGCACTTGTGTAAGTTAACTTACATTGAATAATAATAGTTCATCAGTTTTTTTTTATTATAAGTAATATACTTTTTTATTTGCAGTATCAATGTTGCTATCATATCACTGACGCGCAAGCCCTGTACTTCCGGGAATCCAGTAGCTGAGTTTATCCCAATTATTCTGTTCCAATGTTCGTATATTGAAAATGATTACCAACCTTTATATATGTACAACATATGTATACAACATTTTTAAATTACCTGCGATTCCTAAAATATCGATAATTAGAATCTTGAGAAACGGAATTATTTCCTCAATGTGTATTTTTTCTTATATCAATCAAACATCCAAGTATCGATTATAACCAGACGTTACCTAGCTTCACAAATACTTTTTGAATCATTAACCGACCTCCATTAGTGACAGTGTTATAACGAATCACGTGTAGTATAACGTGCGTGTATTAAAATGAGTTTTAGAACGCAGATGTGACACTCATGCGCTGCGACATTCAGATCCACAGATGCGGGATGTGACAGTGTCACGAGGCATTTCTGTGAAATATGTAACAACGGTTCAATGTCAATAGCGCTGTGATGTCGCAACTGTAATTGCGGTGACGAGCGCGGCGCGTTTGACTCCGACACATCGCGGCCTTGGCGCGATTCCTGGTACCAGCCGCGCTCCTGGTGGAAGCGTTCGGCGGAATTTACTTAAGCTCGGCTCGCAACTACCCGCATTAACATAACAACTTCTGATATCCTATAATTGTTATGGTATGTGTAAGCATTGTTATAATTCTTGCGTTATGAATACAACGTAGGAAATTCTTTAGCTTCGTGTTTATCTATGTCTTCAATGTTTTAGTATTCAAGAAAACTACAGGCATTCCTAACTATTATCTATCTATGTTTTTCTTTTCGCGATATTCAGCATTCTTACTCAACACTGAATTTATAAGATGTCAGTATGACTAATATAATTTCTTAGAGAGAATCTAAAGAAAAAAGATAAACATATATTCACTTTATTCACATAGCTTAGAATTTTTAAAGCATTTCTAAAAGATGGCAAGGCAATTTTGTTTTATTTCCATTTTATGAGGGTCAGATTAATATTCGATAGAATGGTAGATTCTGAAATTATTTGGAATTTGCTATAAAAAACAATCACATATTGGATGTCTTAAAAATATTTAATCACAAATTTCATTACAGATTTATGCAACTTTACCTGTATTATAATCGAGGTTCATTGGCTCGTTCAAATCGAAATTCATTTTGCAATCTCGCATTATTGTCGATCTTTGTTATTTATAGACGCGGCAAGCGATACACAGTTGACAGGTTCGTCGTTTGCTGATGACTTACGCCACACACTCAGAATTAATATCAATTAACACAACACTGGCTTAATTGTGAATCGGGTGCGGTTCGCGTGCGGCGGTCCCTTTGTCGGCATCTCAGAGCCTCTCCCTCCTGCGACTTTAATTCGCGACCGTATCTCTCCCTTTCGCTTCTTCGAACGGCTTCCTAAAATATAGGCGCCATTCAATACTATCCACTGACAGTTCGATTATCAACTCTAAATGTATGCCGTAGATGTCAGATTGGTTCTGTCGTTTGTAAGAGCTAAGTTCTAGCGAGCGCGGCACCACGGTAGGACGAGCGGAGTTCCTGTGCGTGATGGATTGCTGTTGGTTCGTCTGTGATTAGTGTTAGTGCAAACGCTTTCATTGCGTTCTGCTTTGTGAAAATTAACCACATCCGAAACTGTTACTGGGTACAGTCGCGTGGCGAAGTCGTGCTCCGGTGTTTGCTTTTTTGGCTACTTTTACACTTGCGAGAAAATATGTATGGAGTCATGTTAATTTGATAAGCTATAATATTATTAACTTATGGTTGGAATTTCATACATTTATATAGATTTGTGTATCATATAATTATATATAAGTATTTAACAAAAAGTATTTTCTAAGAAAAAAAAAAATTTTTTTTTTACCATTTTAGATATTTTTTATTTACACCGCTATAGTAATAAATATTGTTTAACAATGTGCAAATATCAATATATTATAATATTTATAATGAAGGCAATAAGTCAATAATTTCAGTGACACAAATAAGGAAGTATATAATTTCCTCTTTAATATCAATAACGTGTATCCGAATGATTATACATAGATACAGTAACCCTATCACATTCATAAAACATGTTATTTTTTTTTTAACAGTAACAAAAAAATCTATTAAAGACGCTATAAAGCACTGATAAGCGGCGGTTTACAGTTGCTACACCTGTAACACGATCCTAAATAGATAAAAATTAAATATGATAAACGCAAGAGCAGCCTTCCCGATATCTTGACGATCGCCGTGTTAGATACGATCGCCGCGTCCGAGGTGATCATCAATTCTTTGCTTATATCGCAGCTTTGACAGGATTATAATTAGAAACTGTCCGTCCGTATGGTTTGTCGTTTTTAATGTCGCTAGCCGGTCCCATACTGTGACCGCATTTCATTAGGAACTAAAAAATTGGGGAGTTCTCATAAAACGGCGTGATTTATACTGGGTAGCGAGCTAACGAGGGATCGCCATCGGAGTCAGCGGCTCGCTCGCCTCTCTCTACCTTAACTCTGTCCTGTGCGAATTTTGATACATACATACCCATATTTCTAATGTAAAAAAATAAAAAATAAAAAAATATAGAAAAAGTCTGTATGATTAGGACAAGGATGCTAAAATATATAGGGATGTCGTACGGTAGTCGTTTCCTTTATAAAGAAAGAAAGAAAGAAAATATGTTTATTTTGCGTGACATTAGTAGTTAGTATTTTCCATTTGTTTAAATCCGAAGATGGACTGGTAAAACACTTTAAATGTAATTCTTAAGTCATTAAAAAATAACTTGTAGTTCAATAACAAATAAAAAATATCAATAGATTTCAAATTTGTACAATTTCGAATCGCGGCGATCGTGTACGTGTACGGGCGAGATCGAAATCGGGCAGATACATCTTCTTGTGGATATTATCTTAACGATCTGTTGTCCGCGTTGAACGGCGTCAAAAGGCGCATAATAGGCTCTAGATACGGTCGACTGATAAGCTTTGTCCTGCGCCTGCGCAGCCCGCACTAACTGTCAACTAAATTACCGCGCGTTTGTCGGGCCGTCTCTTCGCAATTTACGGGCGACGAGCGCTTTGAGTGTATGCGTCGGCGCCGGCGCAGCGCAACGACGATCTGCACTCCGCGTACGAACTCAACCCGGTTCCTGATTTAATACCCGAGTTTTAAGAACGCAAGCCAGCCGGTACTCCAATACGAACCAGTTATCTAATTAATATTACAGCGTTTTAATTGCTTATCGAACGATAAAATTGCCAGTTTTAGGTAATTCGAACTATTCGGTACCTTTAAGGTCCAGTTTTATTAAAGCTAAGCTTTTATTGCCACTTATCGATCCGATAATATCTGTAAACCAGATGCTCGGTAGTCGTGCGAGATCAATGTTTAATTGAAGCGGTGATCTTAAAAAAAAAATTACAATCTGCAAATGTATTACGAAATTAATGCAATTGCGACCGCGTACTCCACATCCTTTGAAAGGATGCCGCTGGGTTATTAAAAATATCCAATTTCCGCAACAGCGGCCAGTTTTGTTTAGGGTGGTTATAAATTTGCGAGGAACAGCTTATAAATATGTCGTACAGGTGCGCGCGCCGCGGGTGAGCTTTGTGTCGTGTGACGTCATCACGCTTAGACAAGTTCTTCCGTCTAACTATTCAAGCTATTAACTATCAGGTTGATTGAAGCAATCATTACGCTTAATTTGAACATCACCAATCTAAGATCTGATAGCAATATAATTAAAAAGAAATCTTTATACAAAAGTTACCAGTACAACTGTGTATTATAAATATGTATGTGTGTCATACAACTCAACCAGATCGGTGACTGCTGACTGGTTATGATTATTCCTTAAAACTGTCAGCAATCATTTAAAAAAATACTTGGAGCATATCATTCGGAGCGTTTTATGAATTTCTTTTTTTTTCTGTTTGCCACCTGCAGTCCCACTCGGCAAAAAGCAGCCAATAAAATAAAACTACTTTTTGTCTTGATCGTTATGATTGAAGGCGCTGTCGCTGATTTTAAACAAAGAACGACAGATAGAGGGTGCCCATCAATATGCTAATACCGAGTTACGTCGCTCGGGACCAATCCTTAGTTTTTTGTAGCTGGACCCAATTTGGTTTATTTGTTTTGTTACATCTCGATGTGAACTGTATTTGCAGAGGCCACGACGAGCACCATATGGAGTGGACGTCAGTTTGTTTTAAGTCTAAAATAGCTATTAAGTTTTACCACAATATTTGGTAACATAATAATGGTAATCATCTTATTAAAGATACTTATTATTAAATTTTCTCCTGAACCGCGCGTTGTGTGTAGACCCTACGTAAGAGTAGCTTTGCACAAAACACAACTCATGCATAAGCCTGTCAATGAATCCTTTTTTGCAATACGTATTCTCTATAGTAACTACATTGAATCGCACGGTCTAATAAAATGTAATGTAAAAAACGCAAATAGATCAAACACAACGCGGTATAAAATCGAAATAACAAAGAAACGTAAACCGAATACGATGAAACACCGCATGAAATTTCTCTGAATAACACATATAATTACTGACACCTGAATTTGCTTCTGTTCGTTGGTAATCGCTTCGCTGAATTCGCTTCCAATGAAACGTTAATGCGAGGAATTACATTAAGCGTATGTAAGTGTGTCCTCGCTATATTGGCTGGTGCATTAATGCGTTTCATGGCAGCATTAAGTTGCGGTGGAACTCCAGGTATTTCCGTGCACTTAATACGTTGTTATAATTAACAAGACAAAGCTATGAGACCGTTTCATTTGTAAGCGGAGAAATCAACACATATTTACTACATGTTTTGCCTTCTTGAGAATTTTGATGAAACATTCTTCGGGGGCTATTTTATGTTGGATGAACGTAACCGCTATTCCAGTCATTTGTACGTAGAGTATCGATGTGAGAAATATCCGTTTACTCAAGATATACAGCAAGTATAACGGGCTTTGTATAATAAACGCCGACCATACATAACACGTGTAACTTAAAATTAACAGCATTAGAATATTATACATAAAATGTATTCTATGGGAAAAGATTTGAGAATCATTTTTTTATTATGTCAACTCGAGCGTTTTTATAACACGGCCACGTTAATCACAGTACCAACATTTCAGTCGCGCGAACGTTGCTACGATTCACACGGCCTCCACTCAGTCCGTGAACAATTTGACACATCCAGGTGTCCGATTTTTTATGCAGCAGACAATGGAGGAGGAGTGTTTACCCAGGCTCACATCTGGGCGGACGAAAAAACCGGCCGGACCTCTCGTATGGGCGCTAATAAGCGCGGGTACACGGGTGTATACAGACATTCCAGCATTTTGGCTCTCGTCTCGGGAATTAGAGAGATTGTTTATCATTTGAAACGCTTGTGTAAATGCTCAGCAGATGGCGCGAGGACAAAGCCGCGACTGTCGTATTAACGACCGACTTGTGCATCTTAACATTGAACTTGATGACGAAAGGCACATGAAATTAGTAGTAAAGATAACTGTGTTTCAAGAGGGGTAGGTTAGGGATCAGAAGCTCGCTTTATAGACCTGTGAGAGACGTCTTGACGTTAAGGGTTCATCAAAATTTTAAGTACGGTTTCTGAATCTGTCTGAGTATAATAACACGTTTAATTTCACTCGTATTTGCAATACAAACTATATAAAAAAAAATGTCGCTTGGTAAATTTCTCAACTACGACTAAACTTGTTAATCGTTAACGATTAACGTCGGAGATATCGGTCGCTTACTTAAGTTTTCATTTCCGCTGGAAACCGTAGGTTTGTATAGCACATTTATAACAAATCTTGTATCCGCTTTTGCAGCTCCATGGGCCGTGGACCATAAACGTTTGTGTTGCACAAAAGTCCCGAAACCGTGACTCGCAAGTCGAGTGCGGATGCGAGGGCGGATGTGGCGGTTCCATCGATTTCTTCCTCGGTGTTAGCGCCTCCGTGCGGCAATTTGCGAGTTGTTACCGATTTATGACCCACTCTTAAGTTTATTCAACGCGATTTTGGTGGTCCCATTGTATTCCACTAAGACCCTTCCCATCGACGAGCTCGCCGGGGCTTAGCTGAACATACCTTTTATGGTACCCCTCTTTTATAGTCTCCTTATATCATTTGCATCCACATATAAAAAAACAATCGTTAAAGTAAGCATCGACTGTATTAAGTTACTTGTGTATTGTATTAAGTGTAAATTATGACACTTGGTTTTTGAATTTAGAACCATTTTAATGTGAAGTAAAGAAATAAGTAGTCAAACACGTAATACAGATCCACCATTTGTAAATTGAAATTCGAAGAATTCTACATTACTAACTCTATGTCACGTAACTCATATAGCATGTAGAAATGTATAGAGTAGAAATAATTACTCTGTATAAAGATATTTGTTCTTTGAACTAGTGTTATTTGTAATAAATTACTAAATAAATGGTTATTCATTTTTTCGCACTCAATTAATTATAACGATAAGATAATCATAGTAGGTATCACTATAGATACTTGCTCTACTTCGCAATTTTATAATGGAACGAATTTTATACTCATCCCATGACTCGTTTAAGTTACGATGCAGTATTCCCGTCCTTTAAAGCATTAACTAATTTAAGAAATGTTAAAGAAAAAAGGTGATAGAGAAAATGCCAATAAAACCCATTAAGTAAGCGCTACTCGAGATTAGCCTTTAACAGTGCGTCTAAAACGACTTTTTGTATTATTTAGCCATCAGGGTAATCTCAAGTTGTAAAAGACAATTTAGATAAAGAGCAAAAGGCGCATTAGTATGGTAAACTTGAGACGATGGCAATACACGTACATTAGACATGGACATTAAGTACACATTAAATGTATAAAGAGCTCGGTTCCCAGCAGTGACTGATTATAATAGGCTTTTAAGGTGAGGTGAACGGCTATTCCGCATAAATTTTTCGCGTCGATCGTCACCTTTGTCGGCGGCTTCAAACGGCCCGATAAGTGGACGTGGAGTGATAAGAGCCGGTCGAACGGTAGCCAGCGACGGATTTGTACGAAGTACGGTCAACAAGAAACTAGTATATCCGACAGGTATCGAACACACATATTTGTGTTTGATTTTTACGTTCGTGCTGGACCGATCCTGGCCGGGCCAATAGCAAATATTGTCTGTGGTGTAACTGAGGATAAGAAGGCTTTACATATATAAATGAATGTGTGATTACGTCAATACATATACATATGTATATTTTACAAAGCGTTTATATAGCGAAGCACATATTATTAAAATCCTCATAAGAAAAGGAATTATTCAAATTTTGCCTCCAACATAATGTAAAATAGTAATTGTACTGCTGGAATACACTCCTCGCTAAGCGTTATCAAATAGAATTGACTAATAATTCCAAGCGTATTTTCATATCGAATTCGCCAATATTTCAGCAGCAATATATATTCAATGTGGGAGTGTACTACACTCCTCTGCCTTCCACTTCGGGGATTACAGGCGTGAAGTTACTTTTTTTTAATATTCAAAATTTCCCCACGCAGCTGCTGGCGTTACATGGAACGTAAGGCAGTAGCGGCGATCGTAAAGTTTAAATGGAGGCTAATTTAGTGTGCTGTTAATTGTGCTTCTGTCGGCGGAGCTTATCGACGCGCTGCATTAGCGAGCCCGGCGGCCGCAGCCTCCAGATAACGCCTGTTATGACTGATGGGCCCTGAGTACCCTCTCCGCCGCTCGATAACCGTGATTGTGGCCAGGCTTTGTGTATCGGGCGTCGCCTACTCGCTTTGCCTGAATAATAATTTAGAAAAATATCTTGTAATTACGAAACAACTAACACTTTTCAGTTCGTCAAATTATTGATGAGCTGAAAGGGAGGTTTACGTACAGCGGTGGACTGAGACAGGCAGATGATAATGGACTTGTTATCTGTGATGTGGTTTCACACACACCAAGCTACAGCTAATATTTAATGTCTCCCTCTCAAGAATGGAACTCAGAACTATTGGCACAGTACCTAACATTATTTAGACCACTATACCTGTG
>DWFV01001364.1:0-11372 GCA_018246775.1 Parelbella machaon machaon
CCAGCGTTGATTAATATTTCGATTAATATTTGCGAGAGTTTGATATCTACACCGATAAGATTATCTCCTGTATTGGAAATGAATTTGCTTTGATATTTCATTACGTTAAAATATAACGCTTTCGTTAACGCCAAATTAAAAAACACATAATATATAAATTTTCTTGGTAATCAAATGTATCCTCGTTTTCAAAGAATATGTTTTAAGATTTTTGTCAACATAATCATTCATAGAGTAAAGGATTCGATTTCCGAACGGACAGAGATTTGAATCAAATTTAGCATGTGTGCGCGGTGAAGTTATTATATACTTGTCTATGTGTGTAACAGTACCCAGGATGTATGGAATTGCCATGTTGAACTAAGGAAATAGCAATGTAGCGTTATTGTTGACTATGTATATAATGTTACTATTTCCATAGTTTTATATAATTCCATTTAATACCAATGATTATGATTTATTATGTATTGTGATGTAGTTTTGAATAAACTGCTGTTATTTTGTAATTTTAAATTATGAAATTGTAATTTAAAAAATCAATTTAATAGAACAGATAGCGTCTAATATATTGGATTGTAATTTTTGAAATTATAATAAATTTTAAAAGTTCAAAAAGCAACGTAAAGTGGTGCGTATCGCAAGAATACGATAGAATAAAAAAAAAATGTTGTTAGGTAAAATATTATTTTATTTACTGGCAATGTTAGGTTTTTTACGTGGGAGTTTTCCAATGGTAGTACATAAGAAAGGTTCGTGAAAAAAGCAGACAGTCTCGCGAAGTTAAGTAGTACAAACTTTTCCTAACAATGCCATTTGCATCAAAAAAAAGTTTTGTTTAAAATAGGCAGTCGCTACTTCGCTTTATTTATTATTCCCATTCGCTTTTTTGTTACACACAGCTGTACTAAAGATCAGTTTCATTGCAAAATAAATTATCTTTTATGATCATCGCATGTCGTGTCTGTGAATTGAGACAGTGTTGCCAGACACCACAATGACGTTTGTGGATATGGTGTAATAAATGTCCGGTGCCAACTCCAAGGTGAATAACATTAATATTTTTAAATAAATCGTGGCACATCTTGTCCAAACAGATCAGATACTGGCTGATGGTACAGTCAAGTCTTTGAAACAGGCGTGCGTATATGAAAAAGTGATTAATGCAGAATAATTAAATCACGTTTATAAGGAGAAAGACAGATGGTACTTCTCGCTGCTTATCCCATAACGAACCTGGGAGTTGCCAATGTAATAAGAAATATTTCTAATAACATACATAAAGCCAAGTAATGCTTTTTACGATAAGTAAATTCATGATACAAATTAGATTGTTCCAGAACCATTTTCGTAAGTTATGTTTAATAAATACAGATAAAATAGGCACTCAATCCGGGAGGATAACTAAAGTTCTTCGCTGAGCAAACACAATTAGGCGGCAGGTGTGCACTACCCTTCTGGGGGCTATTAGCCCTCGCGCTTGTAATAGACGCTTTCCATGCAATAAGGTATCTCTTACAGAAGAGGCATTGACAAATGTTTCAAATATTGCCATAGTCGGGTTCAGTCACGTTTGATATAAATATGTTACCGTCGAGTTTTTTTTTCCCGGCTTTTTGTTATCGGCTTCCGTGTTTTATTATCACTGCACTGTTATATAAATGATGTATTGAAAATTGTGACTTACCTATTTACGCTACGTTAACATTGTCATCTAAATTGTAAATTACTAGGTACTTTATGAATAATTTAGGTTCATCCGGTTAAGCCAATCGCGCGGCAATTCTTTGGTTACGTAGATCGGTATTGCGTTTTTAAAAGCACGCTTCCCGTGAAACTGTATTTGAAGTATATGTTATATTTTTTATATTATTACAAGGTTATTAATAATCGAATATGTTCGGATATTTTTATTATTATTAAGACCAAAGTTAAATGTTTTATTTGACTTTTCTGCACCGTATCTGCTTATATACATACATATCCTGATGTTTGCGGAATATGTGTATTATTATGGGATATTATTTTATTATTATTATATATTACATCTATTATTGTACTAATGTATGTATATATAGATACCTTTAAAATACTCTTGTACAAGTTTTTAGCTCATAAATACTTTTAACATTCAAAATGTACCCTTCTCAGTGGCGCGGGGTCGATAGAGTTCTTTTTCATAAGGCCAAATAAATTTCGCTTTAACACTAATTAGGCTAAAGTAATTAGTCCAAAAAAATGTCCTGCTCCTTTCCAGGGTACCTTATTGCCCAATTTCACGTGACATTAATTATTTAATTTAAGTACAAAGTCCCATTCAAGTAACCCTCTTTAACTTTTAAATTGTTTTAAAAAAATTAAATATTTAGTATAGAGACCAATAACTTTTAGACTGATAAAAGATATTTAAAAAACGTGCAGTGATAACTTAATGGTTTTAGATTTCAATCCCCCACACCTGGTCATAGGGTTCGAATTCCAAGTGTGCATCTTAGGCTACGAATTATACGCCATAACATTGAAGGAAATGTCATGTATGAAGCCGCTTCCTTAAGACCCCATAATATTCTCAATAGCATGTGAAATTTTCTAACCTGCACTTGGTCTGTAGTTGACTATGATGACAGTGACTTAGTAAGTTAGGTCAAATAATTTCACATTTAAAATGACGTTTTACAAATGTATTTCATATCTAATAAGTATACAATATGTACTAATTATTATTTGTAAAATAGAACTGTCACGATTCGTACTCATCGGTAAGAATCGCAGAAGAAAATACGTGCAATTGACGACTACACTCTCAAGAGAGAAAAAAAATGGTTGATAATATTCTAGTAACATTATAAAATGTATAAAAGATGATATTGGTAGGTAAAATAAAAAAAAATCACTTGATTTCACCATTGAGAAAATTAACATTAACGATGAGAACAATATTTATAAAAAGAACAATAAAAGAACATCAGTCTATTCTACTCAGAACACTGAAAAGAACAACATTTAGAGAAATGTTCTCTAATCTTTTATATTGACGTAATGTATAATGTTTAGTCTGATCTCAGCGAAAGCGTGCAATGTGTTTGATTGTTTATTCATAGCTTACAGTAACATCGCTTTGCCTCTTCCACAGAGTATAAATCCACGTTTACGCTGTCTGTGGCAGTTTTTACGATTATCATTGCGTCCTCGCTGTTCTTACATTAGTCATAGGGATGGATTGCGTTACCTCTCAGAGTATTGTCAAAAAAATATTCTTTAACTGAACCTCGAAAAGAAAGAAGATTGCATGGAAACTATTAATGAACTAGTGTCTCATATAAAATTGTTACGGTAAATAAAACGGACAGCAGTTAATCATATTTCGCAATATTAAGTGTGTGGCCGCTAACCGGTCTGTTAAATAGCCAATCGTCAATTGCCAATTGCCAACGATTACATTGTTACGAATTTCCATTATTAATTATCATTGACAGCCTGATGTCCATTTATTATCCAATTGATTGGTTTGTTCACTCAGTCGTCGCTTCGTAGCTGGCTGTCGTATGAATACGGGTATTTTTACATTGGAATCAATATTGGTTGATCTATAAGCATTTGAACGTCCACTATTGGATATAGGACTCCCCTAATCGGCACCTATCCTTCCGGTTCTGGGCCGTCTAAAACTAAAAGTATCCCGCTGTCTTCTTCAAGTCGTCAGACCATCTAATAAGAGGGCTACTTGCTATATCAATATCGGTCGATCAAGGTCATCAAAATTTTTCGTAAAAATTAACGTGGTGAAATTTACTTTGATATTTCCCTAACCCTATATCTCTATATATCCCTAAAGACATAGGCACTCGAGTGTAGTACTTTAACTTTTTATAAGATTTGTTGTATGTTCCCTGTAATAGAAGGTAAGTCATAAATGCATATTTAACGATTAGTCAAATAGTACATCAGACAAGTAGACATCATCGTCATTGGACAAAGGCAATATCACACAGATTTCCAATAAATAATAAATATAATTGCGTATGAAACAATAAAAAAAAAAAAACAAAACAAATATTAAAAAAAATTCTAAGGTGTGGTAAACTCTCTCAATATGAGAGGAGACCCATATTCCAACAGTGGAATGACAAATGGGTCGATTATCATTTATTTATTTTATTTTTATTATGAAACAATCCCATAGGGTACTGGGAATATTTCAGCTAGATTCTATTTCAAAGCTTAAAATTACCTTAAGTCTTGGTAGATCTTTATTTTTTCCAAATGTTAAGCACTAAATCTCATATCTTACATACAAAACGGTATTTTATATTATACTAGCTTTTGCCCGCGACTTCGTCGCTTGGAGCATTAAATTATTCAAGAATTCATCAAAAGTTACCAACACAATTAACTTACAAATTTTTTTAAAAATAAAAACGCATTGAAAAAGCTACATTTTGAGATTTTTGGACAAATATCTTTTTTCTTTCGTAAAAAAAATTGTTTTTCTTTAAAATTATCCTGTGTTACTTCTAATACCTCCAAGAATATGTGTACAAAGTTTCATGACGATCGGTTAAGTAGTTTTCGCGTGAAAGCGTAACAAACACACTTACATTCACATTTATAATATTAGTAGGGATTTAAGTGAGCATTTTTTAGTGTTTAAAAACACAACTATGTATTAGTATGGGCGCCACAGCATTACAACTGTAGAGGCGGCAATGTAATGAATTTAAATTCAGTTTCTCATCAGACAGCAAGCATTTTTCTCTACGTATTGGACTCTATAAAGTCTTAACATTCGAGAAATGTCTACAACCCAAGTGAATAAGATTCAGTTTTCATTGGCATTTGTGTGAAAAAGTGATGCAATTTGTAAAAATAACTAGGTTTTGTCTGAGACAGTGCGTGCTTTATTTTTATTTACATTTATAAAATCATTGTGCTAATTCTATATATAAACTATTATAATCTCATACAAAAATGTTTCTATACACATATAAATATCTTGGGATACATCCACATATGGCTATCTGATTCAAAACTAAATGTAACTTGTCCTTTGGTAACAAGGTAGGTTATAAATATACATGTGTGTATACATATAAAAATGTACTTGTATGGGTGTTTTGTTACACCCTACCGTAGAAAAATACAAATACTTATTCAATAAAATGTATATGTTCTGGATATTGATAGAAAAAACAACCCACCAGCCAGCGCTACCAACGACCGAATCAACACGATTAGCATAACGATACATATGAATATAGATACTTTAAAAAATATTCTTTACATCGATTTATCAGTTCAGTTATTTAACGGCAGAATCTTTTAAAAGTGGCTAGCAACGGTTGGAAACTAACAGCTGAAGATCGAGCTCACTGGCTTGCTATCGGGAAGGCCTGTATCCAGCAGAGGACGGGAGTACGCTTATGATGATGATGTTGAAAATCTGTGTAGTACTTCACCATTGTTTCATCATCACGCGAACGCTGTTACACGGTAAGCAGACAGTACCGAGTGCCAAAAATCTTTATCCTTAAAAACCTACCTGTCAGGTTTTTACCTTTCACCTTTCACAATCATTCATCACACGTGCAGGTCAGTTAATAATAAATACATAACTATCTTATTTTGTACCAACATCGATACTAATGTACGTAGCACGGCAGTCCACAAAGGAAACTCTAACTGTTCCTAATTTGTACATTTTTTGGACCCGGCAACATTACGGGCGACCACAAAAACGGCCATTATATAGCTTAATGTTTCGTGCAGTAATAAAAAGTTAACAATGGTACGTTGATTTGATACCAATAAATGCTAAGTTTTCGATACAAAGCATCACATTTCCAACCCTTGCGGGCATCGCTCTCATGGATCTTGAATTAGACTTATAAATGTAACATAACATTAGGCCTGTAATCCCAGAATAGGTAGACCGAGAAGAGTAGCATAGTCCCACGTTTCACCAGTTACGTTTAAGTCCCACCATGGAATAGGAGACGAGCCATTCATTATAAGCATTTTGCTTAGTTACATTAAACACAATTTCCTCTCATACAGTATATGGGTAAGTATAACTTTTTAAGAGTTATAGATGGTGCAGGTTCTGTCTTCGTCGCGAGTTCCCTACATTCAGCTGGAGATCAAGATGGACATCGGTTATTACCAAAATTAATTGAACTATACCGAAACAAAATACTTTAAGCCAGTACACATTTAATTATCACATACCGTAACATCACGCCTGTAATCCATGAAGGGGTAGGCAGAGGAGTGTAGTACACTCCCACGTTTCACTAGTTACGTTTAAGTCCCGTCGAATACCTGGTCAGCCTATTGCCATCCATCGGGCATTTAACTTATTTTTAAATAAAATAATAAGCAAAATGATTTATAGCAATAAAATTATTGTTTAAATTGTTTTATTAATATATTAACTTATGAAAAGCTATCACATTAAAATGAGCCGAATGGTCTTTGTATGAAAATTATAAAAGTTAAAATAGATTTATTGAATTACTCGTATGTATGGAATGACTATCTGGCATTATGTCAAGCCGTATGCCTTAAATATCTATACACTGACGTGCTCGGCGCTCGAACTCCCACGCTGTGATAGTTCACCGACTACTTATAGCTCGGTCGAAGTGTCGATGTCTTATAATTCATAACAATTATTATATTATCGCGCCACATCTCTTACGGGGAAGGTAGGGAGCATCAAGTGCATTTTATTTCTATTCTTACTGATGTGTTTCTTCTATATTAACCGCTTTTTTTTAATCTTTCACTTCAACCATTTTTCAGTTCACTCAATCTCTTCAGGTTTAATAACACGGTCCTATAATTCATTTATTAAATAAAATGTAAAGCTTATTGAATGTAAAGATTTCGTCATTTTATGCAATATTTGACTAACATTAGAAATCAGAAGCAAACACTGAGAATAAAGAAGATGAATATCGTGTGAATATCATCTGAGGTGGATTGTTGAAGGGTTCCTAACTTCCGACATTCTTGTAGAAAGTAGCTTTGCATGGAATGGTCCGTGGAAGGCTGAAGGCCGAATTCAATAACAAAATACTGATAAGGATACTGGTACGTAAATGTCATTTGTCAACCCGATAATGAAGTCATTATCAGCCTACGTCCACTGCTGGACATAGGGGAAGGGCATACATCGAATAAATAAAAAAAATGCCTATAAAAGTATCGATGGTTTTCCGGCCACGTCAACATCGTTTTGATCACGTATTGTTGACAACTGTCGGTCTAGTCAGCGTCGCATTGCGTAGGCTGAAGATAGGACGGGCCCACGTACATACTAATCCAAAAATATGTATCTGATATTTTGTTTGCATGTTCTTTCACTCTTTCATATCTGCATATGCTCATACTTTATATAGTGTTAGTTTCGTTCCGCTCTCGCTGAAGTCGTTAAAATTCTGCATCTATAACTCGAGGTTGAACTAGATGCAAGCCGTGAACGGCGCTATGGTGCGGATTGACCTATGTTGAATTATTTTATACTGCCAACATGTAACGTACCCAATTAACCATTTGTTTAAAAAAAGAATAGGAAAAAAGCAGTCGGTGCTTGCAAGTGGAATCCATACATCTTCTACCGATCTCGACTAGGACTGTTAGAGTAGGACTGTTAGAGTAGGACTGTTATTTTGTTAGCTTTTTGTTAGCCTATTTACGTACATTATGTATTATTATTTGGTGAGGCCTATTTCCAGCAGTGGACGGGAGTAGGCTGATACTGATGATGATGTAGGACGCTACATATGACCATTTTTTATACATATGCAATACGCAAATTGACGATTATGATTAATGTCTCAGCTAGTGTAAGTTATTAATGAGATGATTAGTGTTTAATATTTTATCTGTAGTATTAATAATCTTTATATAAGTAGGTACTCGATAAATTTTAATTTTGTTTTGAATGAAAAGAAAAAAAAATGTTTTTGCAATATCTTTGCAATATACATATTACGTGTTAAGATGTTAAGCCCTAACATTGTGACAAAATCTCTATTATTCTCTAGCCTGTAAACACAGTGTTAGACTCGGCCTTAACCTTTCCCATTTTGGAAGTAAGGCCGTGTCCGACGGTGCAACAATAAAAAAGGGCTGATGACGATAAGGGAGTAGCTGGGAAACGTAGCCTCCTAACGGCCTATCATTTATTGAACGTAACATATTTTCAAACAAAAACGCCAAGAAACTGTAATTCGTTTAGTCAGTCAGCACAATATGTGTTTGTGGCCGCAAATCGGGTGAACCGTACTATTTCCCGTTTTGAACAATGCATACCTGCCTATGTATAGAGTTGTGCCTTCAAGGCGAGCTGAGATACGGAACCAGGTCGATAACCTCGAGCACGTTGCATGACACGTTATAAGAAGTTGCCAACTTGGCCATTTAGCTACCACGTAAACAAAGACGTGTGCTGAATATACGAGTGTAGGACAATTATTAGACATACAAATGTCCTTCATGCAGAAATGTTGAAAAATATCATTACTCGTCCTTTTTGAGTCCAATAATTAATTTTAATTAATCTAACACGAAGCAATTGTTTATTTTTCAAGATTTAACAGATAATAACAAAATGTTAGTTGAATATTTATTTTAGTAAAAAAAACGGTTGATAATTCTTTTGTTTTTAACTTCTGAATAGATAATAAAAAAAATATCTACAACCGCTATTATTAATTAATTAATATTGAAGTAAAGGTAAAATGATGTTTTCTATTTGAGTAAAGGGTATCCCGGTAGGGCGGGAGGTGCGCGGCGGCTGACAGCGCGGCTGAGAGCGCGGCTGCGTGCGGCCGCTGCGTGCGGCCGCTGCGTGCTGCGGCTGCGTGCGGCGCGCGTGCGGCCGCGTATCCGCTAGATAGCCGCGGGTCAGCGACCGACGCGAGGCCGACGCCCGCTGACGTAACGTTACGCGAATTCCTACCGCCGCGCGCCCCGCCCGCCCGTCCACACTTCGCGTCGACCTAATTCCTTCGAAGCCACTTCGTTTGTGCATCACTAATTATAAACCCTCGCTGCACCACTAACTCGTACTATTTCTAATTGATTCGAACCGTTCGTACGCTATAAATAATGCGAATTAATCCGGCGATGGTAATGATGCGTCGCTTAAACAAATGCACTACCGCATTCCTTAATAGTCACCGCTCTGTCATCTGTTAGATGTATATACCACAGTGAAGGAAAAATCCGATAACAAACAGTAGAGGAAATCTGAATAAGGCTTCATTCGATTATGTTCTTTGAAATATTTATAATTATCATTATTGTTGTCTAAAAGCAGCGCTGAAGTGAGCGTTGTTAGGTCCGGCATTTGCATATTAAACACATTCATTCATGTCTGTATTCATGTGTGTTGGCGCGATTGGTCACCGTGCAGATATGAGTGAATTAATTCCGCAATATGAAATGATTATTTCGTCGCCGATTGTCGCAATTGTTGTTTACCGCTTCCATTGTCCGGATGTACTGCGACCAACTGAGCCAAGTCCTCACCTCGTAAACACGTCAACGTTTGAATTCCTCGCTTTTTTTTTGGCAAGCAAAAGCTTCAAATATTAGTCATTCCTTTTTTAATGACAATAGGCAAATGTTTACGGCTAAGTATTCGCATGGACATCAATAAAATGTCAGTCAGGTCAGAGGTAGATTTCGCAGACATATGACAAGTGAAATCTTTTCACGTTTTAATAAGTATTACGTAAAGGCAAATCAAATATTGCTGTCGAATGAGATTAAGAATTAAAAAAAAATATATTGGTTTATTTGTTGAGATCCTTGGCCGCTGCCATTTTCAAGCACGAATTTGGCCCAGGAAAACATTTAATGTGACAATTTGTCATGCGGGGAAATATACTTAATAGAGTAGGCACAGGTCGAGTGACTGAATGCCAAGACTAAAAAATCACATTTGTACATTCACATATTCCTAAGCAGTGATAGTTTAATGGTTTAATATTCAGCGGCTCATTCACAGGCATTTCTAGGTTCAATACCTGGCGCGTGCCTCTTTAGAAAGAAAAAAGTCTTAACACTGAATGTCATTCGCTATAACGGTGAAGGAATCATCGCGAGTGCGTGCGAATTTACTAACTTCAACTTGGCCGGTGTGGCAAACTATGGTCCGAATCCTCTTATTCTGAAAGGAGATCCGAGTGCAACACTGGAATGATATAAGGATGAAGCTGGTGAACATTCATCATTTTTTATTTGATAACGCCGTGTAACGTGTATTACAGATACTGACATTACTTGTTTAATTGGTGATTGACTTACATGGTACAACTTAGCACATGACTTGGTTGATATTGCTAAGCCTGATCTTATTTATTTTACCAATAGGTTATCTAGATTTTTGACGACATTATTATTTTTATAATAATAAATAATAATAATAATAAACGACCCATTAATTGTATTCCACTTCCATATTGTCTCGTATTTTACGTATTAAGGAAACGGAAAATAGCCGCTTGGGCAACTTAATGAAAGAAATGTTCGTTAATAATATCGGCTTAAACATTTTGTGTAGCGTTAATACAATGTTTCCCTTTATTAACTTACATATATTAATGAAGAGAATCATGCATGAATACATGTTAACAGTTTAAAAGAATATAGGAAGTACGGCACCTGTCTCCAACATCTGTGAAAGACGATAGTGCTACCAACTAGGCAACAGTACTGACATTTATGCGACAGTGCTGCCATCTATGCGACAGTGCTGCCACCTAAGCGACAATGCTGCCATTTGTTTAATAACTATGGTGTCATTGCCCACGACAAAGAACACTCGAGTGGGGACGTCAGCTCTTTATAAGCCCAGCGTCACATGATGCGGGGGGGGTGTTATAATCAACATTCTTTTACAGTTAACGTATTGTACATTACAGGACGGATAAGTGATGACAATGTAAACACAGACGCATCGTAAACGTTATCTTTATGTCAACACGCTCATTCCACATTATCAATTACCATTTTCAATTCGTCGTAATCTTTTTATATCCCATTGATGAGGACTTGTATTTTCTCAGACGGCCAGCTGCACCTAAAGTTTCGGATGCGGTTTAAGGAAGTTTATCTGACTATGAAAACCTAGAGCGGCTGATTAACATGCCTTTTGAAATATGGAAACTTAAACGAAAATATTGTTACTATCCGTCATCATGAACGGACCAACTGCGCCTGAGGTTGATTTAATAAGAGTATGTAGCTAGTTGACTGCCTCGTTGGTCGAGCGGTCGCAAGCGTCCTGGGTTCAAATCCCGGGTCGGGTGCTGTTGGATTTTTCTAATTTAGAATATCTAGTAGTAACTCGGAGTCTGGAATTG
>DWFV01001365.1:0-11371 GCA_018246775.1 Parelbella machaon machaon
AACTGATGAATGGATTTTTTTTTTATACTCAATAGGCTAGCATTTGGCCACAGTCTTGCCTGATGGAAAGCAACGATGTGGCTTATGAACACGTTAACATACCTACTGGTTTTAGTAGGCAGATACTCGTATACTAAGCATAGATTTTTCTATTGCACAAATCACGCTAGCTCAATCAAGTTCTATAACCTTCTAGAACTAATCGAACCCGTTGTTCTGTTCTGGATTTCTCAAAGCATGCGGTCAAGGTATCTAAAGATGCTATCTAAATATGCTATATCTAAATATGCTGTATCTAAAGATGCTATATCTACAGCTACGATAATGACGTAACAAAACGTAAGATCATGCCTGTAATCCTCGGAGGGATAGGTAGAGGAATGTAGTACACTCCACCGTTTCAATAGTTCCGTTTACGGCCCACTATGGAATAGGTGTTGATTCTATTGCCATGCGCGGGGAATCTTGTAACTTTCCATTATTACCACGTTTATATTTATATATGTAAGATAGACAGACTATGGTTAACAAAAGATTTTATAATCATCTTCATCAATGCTTCGTATCGTTCCTCTGTTAAATATGAATCTCCTCTCAAAAGGAGAATAAGTAAATCCAATGTCCGCCAGACTGCTCAAGTTAAGGTCGATAGACTACACACGTCTTAAAGAAAATTATGGAGGTTTTTAAGATGATGCTTCTTAAGATTTATTAACGATGTTTATCTTTACCGTGACGGTTAGTGAGATTTAATCTTGAAAATGCTCATAATTTTGCATATGAAGTCGAACCCAAACCGAATCGAACCCAAAACCCTCTAAATTAAAAACCTCAATTCTAAACACAAGGCCATCTCTGCGTACTATCTTGTAAGTAATATTCTGTACACAATATGTATATATTGCATAATAATATGTAGCATTTATATGGGCGTATAAACAAATATTATAACAATTTGAAATATCACCCACGTTTAATCTATCAGCTCTAATTAACTCAATAGACTGGTCTAGACTAAATATCGGATATTAGTTTGTATAGTTATGACCTCACCGAATCACTACTACATTATAAGAAAAAAGTTGATGACCATCAAATCCGTGTATTCCGACACCCGTCATAGCAGACTTATTAAATCCATAACGTTTTTTGCCGAACATATTTTTTGTTGGCTATTCTCAATGACTAACCCGCGATATTAAAACGCTATTAGTTTAGATGAACGCACGATATATCATTTGGGTAGTCGATTTTATCGCTCCTAAATGCGGACAAGAATCTTGATGTCTCCATTTTTTTTTTCGTGCGGTTTTTGCGCGGCCGAAACAATGTACAGTCTGCCATTAAGAGGGTAGACTGCGGTTTTAATTTTTGTCCGCATTAATCAAACTTAGATCTTCGTCTGCGCTTAACCCAAAAGTAATTTGGAGGCACTTTTAAGTTTAATATTTGACGCAAAAATATTATCTGAGATTAATTAGTTTCAGGCACAGCAAATAAACCAGTGTATAGCTAACAAATCGAACATTGAAAAGATTTTCATGAATAGTATTGACATACTCGTAAGTAGATTTTGACAGACCTAGCCTCTTTCATAGAAAAATATCTTCTTTAAGTTTACTGTCATTTAGAGAGTAGGTTTAGTTTATTAATTAATTTTTTTTTCAAAACAGTGTATCATAAATGAAATTTTTCGCAACTCCATCGTCGAAGTCGAATGCTAAAGCTAGTGTTAAAATATCGTTCGACCGCGATGTTTGATTGTTATTTATGTGTGAGCTTCGATTGTCTCACGGACGGACAAGTTGAGAATAGACCTCCCAACAATGTACACTTCTTCCATCTTACGATAACGCTGAATTCCGTCAAATTCAACCTTATTTCTATAGTCATACGATCTACATGAAATGCCAATATGTAAAGAATCGTCTTAAATCTATTGGTGGTATCGTTAATTATGTATATTCGTGTTGACTGACCGCAAATGAAGTGTTCCTAGCATTTTTTTATTCTTATTTAAATCTGTAATCGATTTTCAGAGTTGTACTTACTTTGTATTAATATGTTTATATTAGAAATTGTGAAGTCTAATATGTTTTCAGTTACTAATGAAATAAATTAAAATTTACAATATATTTATATTATTAATATTTTATTAACTAACTAACTAAGATGGCGTAACGACCCCAAATGAGTCTTAGCCTCCGATACCAAGATACGCCACTTTAATCTGTTTTGCGCTTCCTCTGGCCAATTTTCCACCTGAAGCTCGCGCAGGTCTTTCATGACTTCATCCTTAAATTAATATTGTATTAAAATCATATTATTAAAGACACGGTAAATTTTATTGTTTTGTTACTGTTATGCGTATCTAGGTTATGGAGAACTTAAGTCATTCGGTAAGTCGTCAACTTACAATTGAGCGGTTGTTAAGTGTTGGGCAGAAACAATTACGAAGTTACTAGCACATGCGTAAGCTATGTATATATGTATCAAATCAAAAAGGAATTAAGTCATATCCAATCAGTTCACAACGAATATTTTTTTTATGATTTTACAATTGAAATATATAACGTGCGCTTATCGTCTTCGAGACCGAAATCATATCGGAGAAGATGGAACCGAATTAAATCTCAACCATGCATGTAATAACAAACCGATAAAAAAATGATGACACAGTACTTTTCATTACCATCAAACGCCATTCACAATACAAACGTCCAGTCATAGATAAATCATTTCGCTGCCGCGGTAGTCGTCGAGTGTCGAATTTGGCGTTCCCTTAACAATTCTATTAGAGACATCACCGCGGCTACCATACGCCGTTGTCCTGGTCATAAAACGTTAGGGGCGGAAGGCTTTTTTCACATCGATCGCTTGCTGGGAGGCGACCACACTGACTCGCATTCAATGGTCAGCCGCACCTATCCGTAAACATAATAAAACTTAATATTTACGTTCACTCCAAGCAATAAAGATACAATGAGCAAGTACTGTAAAAATGTTATCCACTGCCCGCTTTTCCGATCGCAACCAATTGATAGCCAACTCTAACACAATATACGCAAGGTCGTGTTTGCTTTGATACTCAGTTGCGGATTACGTCGTTTCTCCTTGGAGGATTACGGAACTTATTTGTAAAGTTGCGCATTGTCTTAGAGGAGGTATATTTGTGTTTCGTAATAGTTTAGATAGATGATGCTGGATCTTTTTGTTGCTTTTCGTTTTTAGCAGTGAGCTGCGACCTGTACATGTTAGTATTACATGAATAAGTCGCATTTAATGTTTCTCAGTGATGATACGTGTAAGGAAATTTTCTTAATAGGTATATTACTCAAGATAACTTTTAAGGTATCATTCCAATCGTTTAATCCATTAAAAGGATTTTGTCAAAGGTTATTTATTTATTTTATTTTATTTTAATTTCAATATTTTTTAATTTCAAATTTTTTTAATTTCTATATGTTACAGAGTATTATAATCTAGTCTTAAAGCCAATAACGGATTTACGTTTTATAGTTTATTTTAAATTTAAATAAAGGGGACTTCCAGAAGACGTGCGAAGAGCATTTTAAAGTTGGTAACGCGGCATTCTGATATTGCTAACCGTCAACAGGCCCGCTGGTATTGTAGTTGATAGTGATCCTGATAATTGATTCGTTAAGTTCTAGGTTCAATACCAAAACGCGTCGAATAATTTTGTGATGAACAAGACTAAAGTATTTCTTCTGTATGTTATTGTAAAGATTGTATCTATATAAGTGTCGATGTATTTCTATGTGACAATGAAATAAAATAAATTGACATGTAATATATAATGTAATTACCCTTTTCCGGGCTGAACAAGAATACATTCTCAAACCAAGGCCGGGACATCAGGTTATCGTAAATGGAGACCAAACCCGGCGCTGGCAGATAGCAGGCTGAATCCCCGGGCCCCCTATGGGCAGCAGGGTAGGTGTTGTGGAGGCCTATATCCAGCAGTGAAATAAAAAAGGCTGAGGATTATAATGTATGATGTAATTGTTCATCAGTAAAGAGAAAAACACCTAAAGGCGAATATGATACTAAAGGCAAAATCGTGGTTTTAGTTTTACAATAACTGGAAATACGAACACAAGAAAAGAGTTGCCCTTTTGCAAACAAAAATCATTTCGCGTCAGTAATTTGGACACAATTGTTAATTATGAACGCAGTTTAGTGGTCCATGACAGGAATTGTTACGAGAAGCACGCATCATTCGAAATTCGACTCTAATGTAACCGCATTAAATACAAATTTGATTGGTTCAAGCTTGCTGTCAGCTATTAACGGCCAGTGTTCGGAAAGGAGCTTTTTTCATTTTCGCTAGTCGAATTTTTACGGTTGTCATTGTTATAAACACTTCAGTTTTGCTGAATGAAATGCATTCCAGCCAGTATAATGAATAACATACGATATTCGACCTTATTCCTTTAGAATTAGAGATCACAACCTTCGATGCTCATAAATGCACGTAATAAGTGCTTTTAATTAGTAACACTCCCGTTTCAGTAAAGAGTGACAGGATCGTTTAAAATTAAACCGAAGTATTTCCAATTTTCAGCCTTATTGCGAATACCTTAGATTCGATTTTTAACTGAAGATGAGTAGAGGTTAATGCTGGGAAGAAAAAAGTGCGGAATAAAATATTGGATAATTTGTGCTCAGTAAGAAATCTCATGGACATTTGTTAGTACTACTGATATTTATACAAATAACACCACTTGTAAGGAACTTTCTAGAATATTGTTCGAATTGTTGTAGTCCCTTAGCCGCAATTGTCATAATTAGATTTACACCTGTCGTTATTACATATGTATATATTTTTTTGAGCATTATGGCATCAATTTTTTTCAATCATAAGTTATATGCCTAATACAATTCTAACTTCCTTCCTCTGGAACGCATTCACTGATTTTTTTTTATTAAAAACGCTAAAAGCCAAAAAAAAAATTCATTTACATATACTTAGGATGACGTGATGTTTAACTCTCTGGTGTTCAGAACCACATATGTACCACATATTATACTCAAAACTACCCGGTGTTTTAAGCCCTCACATCAGGTAAGACCGAGATTCTTATGAAAATGAATCATAAATCCAAACCACAAACAGTTACAACTTCCCAAATGGATTGTAACTGTCAACCAATCGTCAGATACATCCGTAGAACATCTGCTCATCACTTCCGATAGACCTCTGTGGTACAAGGATAGTCAATTTGCTGTAAAATGTCATATGACAACCACATGTCACATTGACACGCGCCAAGTTTCGAACACTCAAGCCCACTTCACTAAGATTGATCGATGCACCACTTGAGTTCAAAAGGTAGTGGTACTTGAGACACAATCGACTCAAAATTTATTATAGTTGTTATATAAATATTTAGATTATCTTAACTTTTATAAATAAACACGAAAATCCAATTATGAATACTTCTTTATTGATATGATGATGCGTTAGCGCAAGCATGAACCCGCGTTGATGTCTTTAATATGAGCTAATTATATAGCGCTGATTTTAGGATTCGTAGCGTATGTGAAAAAGTGAGAGATCTTTTCAATTTTAAATAATAATATTTAATTTACTTTTAATGTTTATTGTGGACTGGTGCAAGTCACCATTTATGAAATAATAACTTATTGGACTAAAAAGGTATATGTGTTAATTTGTTATCAACACGAATAATATTATATGAATAGTATTAAAGTTATTTTAGTAAGTAATGAGTTCTTAATAAAGTCATTAGTTATTGGTTCTCTATGTAATCCCCGTAAGTCGTTAATATTATCAGATTTAACTTCATATTACGACGATAATCCAATTTAGATTTCTGGTTAAGCATCTAATAAGTCAGTTAATTATTAATGTTAATAGGATTATAAATAATGCGATTAAGTGATACATCTTTTATGTATACCGATGAACTGTGCTAACGACTACGCGTAATTAGCTATTTATTAATTGTACAATGCATAATCAATTAATTGATAAATATTGAAAGCTAATCCAATTATTAATTGCAATTACTAGCAACTATTAACACTTTTTTGAACTCGTTGATATAATACATTCACTTTTATTACTCATTAATTCTACTAACATTATTTAAATTGTATTTTCTATGTATTAAACTGACAAAATTGTAATTTTAATGCCCCAAATTTATCATTATTTATGTGATCAATGTAGACAACCCATTACTTTAAAATACTTCTGCATTAAAAATGAGCTTATAGGAAAATTAATTCTTTTTTTTATATTATTTTCTTACATCGTCATGTTGTCTAGTCACCACGTGGTTCCAAGCTCAGCGCGGTTCTGCGCGGTCCGGCGCTACGATTGGTCGCCGCTGCCCCTCCCACTTGCGCGTGCGCTGACTCATGCCGCCCGCGTCGCTCGCGTTCCCATACGAAATTATTATTGACGACACTTACGAAATATCTCAGAAATTTTTCAAAATATTTTCTTTTCTTTATACGAATCTAATAAAATGGTATTGGTTGCTTTAATTTTATTATTCCTATCCTAAAATTTTAACTTTGTGTCATCGCCAATTATATATCTTAATGATTGACATTGTGTGTATCAGTTAATACGATTTCAATTATATTGGACACTGCATAAATCGAGTTATTAATTATTTTATTTCTCATTTCATTTTTAACATAAATTATTTGTTAAATTTTAAGCGAAAATCGTGTAACATTTATAAATACTTAAATTAAAGCTCAGTGTCATTTGAAAATTTATATAAATAATAAATCTTCGTGGAGTTACTTCAATTACTTTCCCACATTGAAATGCCTCCTCACTTCAAATATCTGTCAACGGAAACTTCTAAACCTTTCAAGCACTTCTGATGAACTGTAGAATTAAGTTCAGGTGCGGCTTCTGCGTTTGAAGTCTGTGCACAAAACTACTGACTTCTAATTGTATAACTTACTTTTAACTCGGCAACAAAATATTCTTATCAGCGCACCTGAAGGAGTACAAAAGGGTTATTAAAAATTAGCAAACGTTACCTTCTGCGAAAGTAATAAAAATCCTTTAAAATAACCAAAACATAATAAACTGGGCTATTCTTGTTATAATAACGTCTATGTACCTAGCTCGTTGTAAATTATCCACGGGTCGTAAAATACCCTTCCCGAATCTAATGATCTATTATTCGTTGGAAGTTTCGCGATAAGGTCACAAAGTGGTCGAATCGGCCATCTTTTGTGTTGGTATGTGACCGCAAAGACTTTTTCATTTTCTATGTTCACCCTTTCCATTCTATTTCATTCACCAACCTTTATCTTTTCTAGATCTTTCCTTATCTTTCACTTCATTATGTGGAATATTGTTCAAAATTGGAACGTATTTCTGTAAACAGAAATATATTGTCCAATTCCAAGAACATTTAATTATGTTGTTAGTTAAAAATGAAGTCAAAGAATGCCGTATATTTTTTAGTACAATTTACTTTTAACTGACAATATTGACGTAAGCCTTGAGAATATCTGTATTGAAAATATTTTACGTTTATTGTGTATGCGTTACTTTGATATTTTGTGTAAAAACGAACATAGTATATTATGTCTAACATTTTGTTTTTGAAATAAACCATCTTTTTATAACATGTATAAGTGTATTGCAACGCCCAGTGTCATATTATACCTTTCTCATGTACCGGTAGTAAATATTGCAGTTAGATTGTGAATTTTTTTTTTAATAATTTTTAAACAGGAGTGCCATCACATGATAAAATATTAATAATAGTTACAGCAACACGTGAAAACTAAATTTGTGCTGCAATAAGTAAATAAAAAAGAATACAGAAAACGATAAAAATATTAATTACACTCTTATGTGGAATTTTTTAATGATAACCATATGTTATTTCACTTTTTTCATTATATTTGCTAAGACACAAATGAATTCTGCCAACTCTTCGGTATACAGCTTTCAATTATCTAAATACTATTAGAAATAATAGCAAACAAGCGACCCCTTGAACGCGGCCGACGTAATCCAGCATCATTATCTAATAGCCGAATTGCATAACGTCAACCTAATGACCTAAACACGACAAAGCTTATGGACAAAAAAAAACAGAAGTGTGAGACCAATCGGGCGGTGAGGCAGGTAAGGCCTCCCACCATAGCGACTCCGCCTCGCTGGCCGAGCCTGCGGCGTGTCAGACGGTACCGTGCTCCGACCGACCGCGCTCATGTGAAGCTACGCGGGTCCGCCCATCGCAGAATGAAGTGTTTGTGCTTATTTGTGCTGTTTCTGTGTTTGAGGTGTGAAGCCGCTGGCAACAAGCCTCGGAGAGGACGCGGCAGTATGTGGTGGTAAGTCACCAACATTTTATTCTGACACATCCATTTCTTACATTGATAACAATTGCAACCTCAGCTTTAGTACTTGGTCTGTTCGTCGTTGTTTCTATTAAATAAATCCCTTAAACTTGTCCCCGTTAAATGACACTCATTCGCTTTTGGTTCGAGTGAATATTAAATTGTGGCATGCACAGTATGAGTTATCACTTTGACATCTCATTAAAACTATCGCAACGCGTATCTGTCAGTGTTGTATCGCAAAATGCATCGACATGTTAATAATTTATAACAGGCAGCTAGACGTTATCTAGCTTAGATATAATTGAGCTACGTCTATCAAAACACAGCTGGTAAATCCCCTTTGAGTGTTTAGTTTGAATATTAATATTGGTCGGTTTATATTCGCTGTGCCCACTCCTTCCGCGTACTATAAAACTGTGTACACATGTGTTACATTGTAAACTTTGGTGTAAAACTTCCTTTATAAACATGCAGATAATTAGCATATCGTTAAAAATGAGTAAACAGGCGAGTGCGAGATTTGTTATAGCAAGCTAAAAGTTAGTGCTGACTTTTAATCGTACTTCGGAGCTTTTTATTTTGTTCCAATATAATGAACGACTTTTATATATATAAATTTCTAACACGGAACTGAACATGTAAGCTAGCTCGGTTAAACTGTTTGACTAACATGACATAAAGCAATATAACAGTCAGTGAAGAAAGAATAGCTTGTGATTATTAGCATTAAAAATAATTAACAATAAATGTATTTGTAATTTTGAAATGTTTAAATCACACGATATTCCTATTAAAAATATAATAAACGAAATATGGTAACGTGAGACGTTATTCATCGTTATATTTTGCTACAATTTACAAAAATTTTTCGAATAACTTTCTCGAATTGTCCCGACGCAGACACGTCTCCCGGTTGACGGAGTGTCAAGTTTTATTTGCATACACTATCTCTCGGCTCCTGGTATGTCTGCCTAATCCCTGCGACACAGACTGTGTTATCTATTAGAAATTAAAAATGGAATGTTTTTTTTATAATATATTTAAAAAATGGAATGTTCTTAAATACATTATACCTGCAGATATTAAAAAAAATTTTCTTCCATCAGTATTCAGATTAATATTCTATAAATTAGCATAAGTGGAACATAATCAGATAAAGAATATCTTTGATTATTTAGTTTTGAAAACATGACTTAATAAAACACAAATAGTGATAATAGTAATTAATTTGCTAAAAAGTCAAAAGATTTATTTATATTTTAAGACAATGGTTTTACTTTTTATTATATTTAACATTATTAAAAAATTGACGTCAAAATCTTTCTCTACCACGCTGCTCTAGGAGGAATCGATTTTCTTACTTCTACTTACTTCAACTCCGCCAGAAATTTTAACACTCAAAACGTCCATATAATGGAATCTAACAGCCATTAATGTAACAAATACAATAAAATCTTATAATTAAATGTACCTACTGTTCAAAGGAAGGAAGCGATTAAAAAAAAACACAAGCCATCATTTATCTAACCAAATACCAACCGCACCTGACGTTACTCACTCGTAACTTTGCAAATCGTTTTAATTATACCACAACTTCACACAGACAAATGTACACGAGAATTCAAATGAAATTATTAAGTACATTGCCCTCGTAAATTTTCGACTAATTGTACGACAAATGAAACCAGCCGTTAAACGAAAAACGTGATAACTTGCTCACTTTATACGGAACCTTTAAAGTTCTGTTTACGAGCGATATAAAATTATTCACAGTTCAACATTTACAACCGAATGCATTATATTAAATAACGACATAATTTAATTTTCTTTGTAATATAATAATAATTAACTGGTTAAACGCGGAAGTTTACTGCACTTCTCTGCACACCCCTACGGCGAGATATAGTCGTGATGTTACGTTATAATAAAAACTATATAAACGTACCAAACTAAAATTAACAGACACCTCGATCAAAACGTTCGCGACAGACTGTCGATAACAAACTTATGAATCATTTCGGTAGTATTTTAGTCCGTCCGTTCTGAGACTAATCTTTGTATGAATAATAAACGAATTATAATATTTAATCTTCAATATTTTAATAATGCAAATCATCAATATTTTATTGTTTTTATTGTATAAAGTATAACATTATGATAAGCGGCAACCATTGGTGACAATCGATCATCGTAACCAAAACGTCCGCGCGTCCAACATAAATCTTTAATCTCTTAAAATCAAAGCAATGTTACGATTTATTAGCATATCTTAAACATGCCATTCAAATAAACCGAAAAGTTAATTAATCAGTATTATTCAAAACGCAAAAAGACTTCTATTCAAATATAAGTAACACGATTTAATAATGGCCGCCTCTGTAATATTTGTTAGCGAATGAAACTTATCATTTACTATCAACGGGTGCACGGTAGCGCGTGCTGGTTACGTTAAACAAATACACTTTTACTTGTTTATTAAAAACAACTACTTATAACCATTATAATACTGTAATTTTATTATAATTATCCGATGTACAGCACTCAGACGCGCAGTGAAATCGTCGACGGCGGCTCATTCACCGCCGACGGCAAATAATCCACAAATCCATCGCTGTAGATCTATGATGAAATGGGCATATAACAGGTTTATTTGTGCGTAATAGTGTTCATTTCTAAATTAAATATTTTACAGAAATAATTTAACGTGTTTTTAATTAATTCAAATAATAATCAGGATTATTCTAATTGTTAACAGGTTAAATTGTTTTCGCAGTTAAATTGTAAGAACGTTAAATTGTTTTCGCGGATAAATACGACAAAAGTCTACGCCATCCGATTACGTAAGAGTAAATATTTTGTAATTTTCGACACTTGAAGTAATAGTACAATGAAAGAAAAATTTGTTTTTTCTTCATCGAATAGTTTCGCAAAACCCGCAGAAATCCTCTCCTCTTCGTGGCTCCAAAACGAAAAAGTATTACGAACGAAAATAAAAAAT
>DWFV01001366.1:0-11369 GCA_018246775.1 Parelbella machaon machaon
GACTCCGAGTTACTACTAGCAATTCTAAATTAGAAAAATCTAATAGTACCCGACCCGGGATTTAAACCCAGGACCTCTCGATCGGCAGTCGCACTTGCAACTGCTCGACCAACGAGGCAGTTACTAAAAGTTTGTATTAAGCTTAAAAAGCGCAGAGAGAAATATTCAAACTTTGAACTTGGTAAGTGTGGAGGGTAGGGTCATAAATCACATGGTCATTGATCCAATATTTCTCTCTGCAGCACCAAACGTACTTGTCGAACTGAGAATACACTCACATTATCCGTCTTATTACGATTACATGGATATCGAAGTTGGGAAGGTGCACAAGTCGTCGCCCCCCTCGGTTACCCTCTCCCCCACCCTGGTTGTTACGGCCATCTCTATAAGCATCCTTGTGGTCTTCATCGTCTCTATCATCATGTGCTGTTACGGTAAGTCAATTTTTATATTAATCATTTTGTTATTTATTGTTCTAAGTTCCATTCAGTCTGTCTAACAGTGTCGTTAAGAAAACTCTACTTAGTAAATGTTTCGGTGATGATTATAAGAAATTTTTTTCAAGGATTTTAATGCCTAATGTTAAGTGCTATGTATAACAACACATTTCTTTTCGAAATTAATTGACACAAGTCGTTTTTGAAACTGGATTCATTGAAAGGCTATGCTTGACATCAGATGGCTGATATGCCTCCTTGTTTTATTTTATTAAATAATATCGTATTTTGCAGTACTGAAGTATCGGAAGCGCGAATTAGAACCGAAAGATGACTTCGGTGAAGGCAGCGGTCACATTTCGTTCCATAACCCGAACTACAGCGCCGCCGCCGCCGCCCTCGACCCAGATCGCCGTCCGCGCTTCCAAGGCATCTTCAAATACGACAAGCATCAGGTAAATTACGTGATGCCTCATGTGCAAAAAGAAAATATACAATAACAGAAGCTAAATATCATATTTACATTCCAAATGACGTCGGTGTGACACTTATACGTTTGTCTCATCTTCCATGTAAAATAAGTCTGTTACTCGAGACCATGTAAATTTTTTTTTGGGGTTGGTCTATCATTAAAACGCTTTAAAAACGTGTGTTTCTTATATAATGTTGGATTCGCTAGTAATTAAAACTGAGGCAAAACTATCATCAAACAATTCGTTAGCTAGTTGGCTAGGGTTAATTTATACTACCTAACCAAATACATACATACGTAGGTAGGTACCTGTTATACGTAACAATATACATTTTTGTGTTTCCATTTCCAATACTTTAAATAACATTTTGAGAATAGTGTTCATGTTTCTAACTGGACATATTTTCCAGGATCGACTGGCAAACGTGTACGTTCCGGAAGGGACAAGCCTGTTGCCTCCGCCGCCGCCTCCGCCGCACCGCCAGCCGCCTGCGCGCCCTTCCACACATGACGACTTCGAACCCGTCACCCTCCATCCGTTCGCCTAAGCCGACAATGAAACGAACATAATATTGTAGACAATGGAAGCATCAATTCGACTATCAAATACTTTTATTAATGAAATGGGATAATTATTGGAGGTTTAGTACTAACTAGGGTGAATATACTACCAACCTATAAATGATTTTTGAAGAAACACACATTAATAGTTACAATCAAAATACGTAAATTGTAGCGTTGATAGAATAGAACTGCTGATTCCATAAATCTACTACGACAAAGGCTTCTACGTAATACTGGACCTGGATTTTATCGTAATATGAAAATGTCGTTCGTTAATTTTGTTAAGCGATAATAAAAACATATATGAAAAACATAGAGAAAAGGATTAAAACAGGTCTATCTTCGATGTTAACTGAAATGGTTTTGTACGATATTTGAAAATTTTTATAAGCGTTGGCTTGTAATTGATGTAGCATCTATAGGTGATTCAGGATAACATTGAAGTTAGACAAGTACCTAAATGATAAGCTGAGTAGCTCATCGTTTTGCAGCTTGGTAGACGATATCAAATATCGTAGAGTAACCGCATTGACTTTGACATTGACATTCGTACTGTCACATGAAAATGCTCGGTTATCCGAGCTCATCCTATTTCTTATGTGGGCACTAAGTCTGTTGTCACAATACATTCGTACGCAAACTATTACATATTCCAAATCTAACTTACAAATTAGAGCTTAGTGCCCTCTCACCTGTTTTTTAAAATAAGGAATACCGTCGAAGGTTCTTCTTTCCTCGTTGTGACTACAATTGTACCGTGTAAGATTTACGTCAAAAAATTTACGTCAATGAAAACGATAAAGGTGTAGCGAAGCGAATCCATCAATCAAAAGCTTTGACCATCGATCAATTTTTATAACGTAGGTAAGAGTCTTTGTCTATGTTCGGTCAGAGTTTTGACACTTGACGTACGCACAGATCTAGGCTATTAAGAGTATAATATAACATATTGCGATAATAAGTAAATAATGAAAAAAAAGTGAGAGGTTACGACCGTTTTTAATAGAGTTCATTTGAAAAAGTAAAAAAAAAACGAACACCGGACTAATATTATCTATACATGGGGCACCCACTTCGTATTTGTACAAAATGACTCAATGATTGTAAGAATGAAGCTGAGGGTCAAATCTGGAACTCAGATAATGTGGTCAATTGCACAAGACGAAACGGATGCTTAGTGCTGGATATGATATAGTTAGATATTGTAAGATCACCTCTACATACATGATGTTCACTTGGATCTCAACCCGTTGTTACCATCGCAACGACACCCCAGTACGTTAACTTAGTTTAATAATTTAATTAGATCGTAGGTTACAGTTTTCGAATAGTTACAGAATATTCCTATTATTACGTATTATATATATTCAATGTTACTCCTTCATAAAGGATATTAATATATATATTAACAAATGATGTATTGAAGTGAGATCAAAAAATAATAATACAGAAATGACATTTAATATTTATCATTTCACAATAAAGTACACACACTCATACATATGTCCATTGATTAATATTTAATTTATACTTAATTCACAATCAAATACTTATATTGAAAGCCGTAAATAATTTTAGGTGATAAAGTTTAGTAGAAAAAAAAAATAACATATATTTTTCTCATAGATGTAGAATTTTTTATTTTGATATGCAGCAAAAAGTTATCATCAGAAGTGCGGTTGCGTTATTGGTATGTGAAAACCTAACACCTCAAAATCGCAGCGTGTAGCTACTGGTAGGTACGTCGTTATAAAATAAACTCCTTATTCCAGTTTTCACATCGTGATAACGCAGATAGTTGTGGAGTTTGAATGATCTTAGGTATCTATATAAATTATATGTGTATTACATACGCGGGGTACAGATACCCCAAGTATCTATATTTGTATTATTTTTGCACGAAACTCGCGCGGTCCCTCCCCGCGGCTCACGGACAGGGGCCGTCGCGATTGTTGTTAGTACGTACTAATGTTATATCTGTTATAGTATAGATCGGAGAAATAGAGTTTTGCGATCATAGGGATAATTATTTTTTCATGTGAGGTAGTTTGTCTGCGAGTGTGTTTCCAATCAGTTACGGCAAATTATACATACGGTGACTCTATCAAATTTGAATACCATATTAATATTTATATCTATAAACCTTTTGTTTTCCTATTTTCTCTAGATAAAATCACTCTTAGTATTAACTCACCAGGCTATATATGGTGACAATAAAATATCAATGTAAATAAATACTTAGGTTTTAATTGTGACGTTTTTTTGTCAAAGCCAATTAATTTCCTTGTAAATAAAATTTTATTTATATCTGATACGTTATAGATTAAAAGTGTTTATGTTCCAAGCGCGCAGGGCCGTAGGGCCCTTCCGTAAGGCCGTAGGGCCTCGGACGTACCCCGCGTACATTTCGCATCTCATATCAGATAATTCTTTTAGTGTTTAATTAGACTTATATATCTAACTACTAAAACGCTTCAAGTTACTAAAATGCCTAAAGACAATTTTACGATTCTTTCTACTACTACTACTGTTTCCTTTATATTTATACATTGAGATGAAAATATTGACGATTCTTAAATAAATTTGTTAAAATAATGGGTATATTTTGTATATGATTTTATATGAAAATTTCGTTTATCGCTACGTGGTGGATTGATCTGTCGTCACTAAGCGGCGCACATAAAGTTTCACAGGGTGTATTATTCTAAGGTAGAATTAGGACGGGAGTCAAACGGATACAGAAACCTTTTATCGTTTCTTTACATTTGTTTCGAATCAAAGGAAGGCCACGTCTCAAAAGCTTTATTAACTAATGATTGTAAAAAAACTATTATGTCTTGACTTTTCCTGTTCTTGTTGCTAAAACATTAACTGCTCGGAAAACATTTAAAATTCCGCAAAATTCTATAATACTCGTTATTAAATAATTATAATTTAAAATCATAATACATCTAACATAATATAGTTAATATTGTTCAAGATAATAATTAATTTCTCCTGATACGAAGCCATTTAAATCATATTGTTAGACTATTATTATAGAATCGGGTGTCAACTGAACATTTTGAGTCCACATTATTCCATAAACCTACGAATAGCTAGTACGGTTAAAATGTTTATCTAATTTATGTCTTCATGTGTCAATGAATAATAATTATTAATTATATAAATACAAAATATTTGCAATATACACTATTTAATAATGAAATTTGTAATGAACACTATATATAACCATCCGCCCTATTTATTCGATTATTATTATTATTGTGATATGATACAAATTCCAAGAAGTGTCCAATGTTATTTTAATAATATTATTTAAATATTGATATGAAACTCGAAAATTATAAAGCCAATTGCATCGCAGTATTATTAATTATTATAATTTAACATTTAAGTGCTCTCTTTATGAATTTTTCGATTAGTTGTAAGTGAAATATTCCAATATATCGTTTCGTTACATGCGAAGCTTGTAATCGTGGAGAAAGATATTATGAATGTTGTGATACCAGACGACATAGGAGTGGTTTAATAATGATTGACCGAAATAGTCACAATAATACCTGTTTGGACTTTGTCGAGTTACTTTCGATGTCTTGGAGAATATTTCCATTGTTACGTCATGAGTTCTGCATCACGCTAAACGCACACGATACATAACAGCTAGATTTGTTCACGCATTGACCGCTCGTTTGTTTCCTCCAAAAACTCAATTCATGTGGTATAAATGAGTGTTTGTGCCAAAACTCATATTATTATTGGTAATAATTTGATTGCTTTAATATTTTTTATTTTTAAATTTAATACTATAGCGATGTTAAGATTGTATTAAATCAACAGCTTTTACATCTTTGGAGGCCTCCTCCGTATAGAGGTGTTAAAACTGTTACCCATTATTATTGTACTGAGAATTTAAAATAGAATTTATTCCAGTACATCGTTTGTTTAATTTTCTTTCTATAGGTATCCTTTCCTACGCAAGTGTATATTTATTTTAAAGCACAGAGGGGACATACAGAAGGTATGTATGCAAACCTTGTAATTGACGACTGAATGACTTATTCAAATTTTCTTAAAAGAACATTCAATTAACGGTTCATAATCGATTTGAATAAAGTTACTGATATAAAACAAAACACTGAGGTATTTTGGAAGATAGCTGGACGAAAGTCGTAGTAGCCACCCCTTGTGGAATAATTTATAATTAATTATATTCAAATAAAAGTACAGTTTAAAATATATCCAGCACTTTAATAGACATACATACAGATAGACACGAACATACAATTACATAGAGTTTACACCTAGTCAACGCTCGTCAAAATCTTAACAATAAGTATAGATTAATATTTCAAAGGTCATCGATACAAAATTAACATAGCTTTCGAATAAATCTTTAGTCTCTAAAAGTCTTAGAACCATTATTAAGTAGGTACAAGAAATTGATATTCATAAGCAAAAAAAAACGGTCTCTAAAAACAAAATATACCACGTTAAAAACACGCCTGAGATTATCATAAAGAGTTTCATACAATCATTTCGAAGTGATATTTCAGTTCCCTGCATATAGTAACACTTGTACACATATTAGAAAATATGATATATTCAATTGTTTTATTTATCTTAGGCTCAAACACTTATAATGTGAATACATAATGTAAATGGAAATTTAAAAAAGTGCTACAGAATAACAAATGCTCAGTGCATCAAGTACATATCCACAGCCTGAGGCGAAAACAACATAACGTACGTATATATTCAATACACATAGAATCTTAAAAGCTACTGAATAAATTATGGAAATTATACTATTATTATAATTAAACGTCCGATGCGCTGCGAAAGAAACCCTAAAATCTTAAATAATCTCATAAGAACTTAGATTACACCAAAATTTTTTGACTATTAATCATACAGTATATTCATTGCATGATCCATGAACACCATTGCGGTATTTTGCAAAAAGTTCAAATATCCACTAATATCATCATTGGATGAAGGATCAGTCACTAAACTGACATAAGCATAGACCCTCAAAACTAAGTTTATGTATCTATAGATTCTATATACTATCTATGGTCACTCTGTTACAATCTGTGCTTGGGTGATGACTTCGAATTTCAAAATTATTATCCGCCGTATTTGGCTGAGATTAGAATCGGATATATATGGGTTAACTTATAGGTAAGTAACTCAAGATGTTTACTGCAAGCTTTCTATTACTTATAAAACATAATGAAAAAAGAATATTTTGGTAGTTTATTTGGTATAATCTAAGTAAAAAAATATTTTCAGGTACTTAGTATTACCGGTTGATTTTGATACGCAAAACATACAAATTCTTTTGTAACACAGATTGATATGGAATTATTATTTGTATAATACCAAAGATAATTGATGAGAAAACGATACCAATATATTTTATGCCTCTGCAGATAAAAGAGTGGATAGACACTAATTTTACTAAAATTTTAGCTTTTGAAAGTGCGTCTAATTAAGTTGTCGAAATACGAAATATCAATTTTTCAAATTTGTTAACGACGAAAGCGACATAAGACGTTCATGACAAATTTGTTAATATTAACGATGTAAGTAAATAGATTAGTAGAAATATTTCCAGTGGCAATCAATGTCGCATACGTCGTTATGTTTTTGATCTGCAAATGGATTCCTATTTTAAAAACCATTGGAAAGTAATAAGCGAGTGTCAATATCGATTTCCATTTCTTTAAATATTAATTAATTAAGAGCAGTTGGCACCGACAGCGATGGTCAATAATACTATTAAAATATATTTCTATACACAACATACTAAGTATGTATTATGTCTATGAACTATACAATGCAGATGAAAATGAGATCAGAGCAAGCGACATACAAAAAATATGTTGACGGCTTCAAAATGGCCGACGTATTTTAAGAGCGCCCGCAGTATTGAAAATTATACGGTACCTACCTTGAAAGAATAACAACCACAATGTTATAACTTTAAAACACTTGATAATTTAAATAATCACACTAGCATACGGCAATTTTAATAGCTACAACAGATCTAAACATTATTTACGTTTCTATTAAGAAACACTGAGAAATCTACACTCGAATTTAGAATATGAGAAAATATATGCAATAGACGTGACGTCATCACACGTTTCGTATCATTACCATACAACATATCAACTTTATAACAATATTTAATAATTTTGATTAAATACCATAACATTGAATTCGCAAAAATGCCTTTCAAATCGAACAGGTTTAATATAATTTCATTATTCAATTATTATCTTTTTACTAGCTCAGTACAATAGTACTTTACGTACGTTTTAATTCTTCCACGCCTTTTAATTTCTTTATATTCTAAGCTTTCGATATATGTAATATCTTTCAAAGTATGTACCTATAGGAAACGACTATACCGACACTTTATTTCGATTTATAACATAAGTTTTACGCCGATATTTCTATATCAATAAATAACAGTATTCAGTCGAGTGTTAAGAATAAATTAATAAAGCTTCTCTAAGAGTCCGTTAAAATATAAATTGAGATTTTCTGACAGCGGTACGTTGAGAGCGACGATCGTTAAGCGGGTTGATTGATGTATTGTATCTTCGTTTTGTTATAATGATTTAATACCTATATCCGCCATGGTAACGCTTCAGTTCGGGGAAAACTTCTAACAGGACCACTTCGAAGATCTCCTGAAACAGAGTCAAAATGAAATAGACAATAAGCCTCCCAACATATTTGGGTCACTGTGGTAGTAAGAATCTCGTTTATCTTCTCTGTAAGTTATTTACTGTTTGACTCGTTGTGTCTGAAAATTGTTTACTCTGTAACCCGTTCGGTATGTAAATCGCTTTCTCTGTAAATCGTTTACTCTGTAACTGATAAACATAACGATAAAGGAATAGCTGTATGCCAAAATACGAGTAACATGCATATCTTTTTTCTAATTCACCCAAAAAGAAATCGCGTCATGGCATTTCCTGTAGGTATTTAAAATAACACACATTTTACTTTTAAGATTTATTTATTTATGGAGCTCCAGTAAAACTTGTGTGATATTTGTTTTTTAAATCAATGTTCTCAAGCAATTCCATGGTGACGCACAGGGGCAGACCATGTTCCAAGCTATGACTACCTTCAGGAAGAGAAGTGCTCTCGTAAGTGATACACTAAGAGGGTGACAGTCAGAGTGGATATTTACTATAGTTTTTTATCAAGCGCAGTGACAACACAAAAAAATTCGTATAAAATACTGTAAAATGCCTTTTTATTTTAATCCTAAAAATTTTTCATTATCGCAACATTGGTGGTTGTCTGACCAGTTGCCTTTTCACGATCAATCAGTGTCGGAGCACTTGTCGCTTTCCATCACATCGATTGGCTGTCGTATCGGCAGTGACTGTTTTAGCGTATCCGCCACGGGTTCAGCATCCCGACTTTAATATTATGTGGATCTAATTTTAGATAGTAGAGACGTGCGATATGTATGTGATACTACACGATTACGAATGTATAAAGTATTGCGGAAGAATGTTCGCGCGCACGCGGCCGGCCGCATCGCACGCGCGTTACCACCTCGGTGTTAAACTCGCTGACTAAATTTATCACTTGTCCGTGTATAACAAATAACTCTTTTTTTATAACATACAAATGTTTTTATTGCATTTTTACAACATGATAGTGTGATTAATTCGTCGTTTTAACATTCAGTGTCGTAATCGTATCATTATTTTACTTTTTGTTAAAACTTTACAATGCCAATATTATTTAGTGCGATTGCTGAAAAAAAGACTGTTCTAGAAAAATATGCCTCGTGCGATGGTAACTTTATGGAGATATTGGAAGAAGTTTTATCAAAAATGACACAGCAAAAAAGAAAAATGACCTACTTACACGGACGTTACTTGTTTCATTATGTTATTGAGAACGATTATATCTTCTTTTGTCTTACTAATAAAGTAAGTATATATTTATCTATCTATTAATAGAAATATAAGCAGTTTGCGTAGGATTACTTCTCATGTTATAATTATATCGTGTAAATATGTTTCCTCCGAGGAATACTCTAAATAGCTTGGTTGTTATAAGTACTAATATAAATTGGGAGGCAGTGGTTTAAATTTTACATTCATACAAAATGCTATAACTCATAAAATATATAGGTACTTGTTTATATACTCTTTGAAAAACTAAAGAATATCTTCGTTTGTTTATTTTTACGTGTAATTAGAATAATCGTTTTTCACTCTAGCATAAAAGTGTTATTTCTTGATGGTACAAAGTTTGACATTTTATGTACAATTAATAATTTATGTAGAGAATAACAAATGTGGTTATGGTAACTTGGCAATAGCAAGCGGAAGAGCGAATTTAGCATAATTTATAGATTTTTCACACGTTTTACGAGTTGTTCTCTTAGACTGTAGAAAAAAATATTCATCATTAAAGGTCCGTAACTGTTTCACGGTATTACCATCAGACCCGAAACGTTCAGGGATTCATATTATTCGTATGCTTTGACGTTTCGCGCGCCTTAACAACAACTAAATCTATCTATAAACTAGAACTGAAGAATAAAGAGTAACAAGGCTGAAAATCCAAGATTTTAATCGCATAATATTATTTGTCTACGCAATGCAAGATTCCAGTCAGGGTTAATCCTAACTCTTTTCTTTAAGCGGCCTCAAATATTTTCACGTCTGCGAGGTTTCTCACTCTTAATTATTGTAAATCCTCCGTTATGGGATTAATCTATACCTTAAACCTTCCACAAAAAATGGCATATTAATAAGACAGACACATCTTTAAATCCAACATATTTTTCAATAAAAAACAATTTGTTGAACATTATGACGATAATGTAAATTATATGTTCATTCATTTGGCTGTTTTATTTTTTTTAACATATTTCAGTGCACAATAAACACTTGTCTTTAATTACATTCTAGAGATTGGCCACAAACTTTGGTCACTATCGAAATTTTTTACTGATACTATTTTGTTTTTAAAGTAGGCACACTTATATATGTAAAAAAAATTTAAACAATCTAGCGTTTGAACATAATCTCATCTGACGGTTAACGAAATGTAGCCGAGGATTCATACTAAACGATCTTTTACATATTGTTTACATGTAACACTGAAAAAATTCACTCGTGACGCCAAAACGGAAGGAGATAAAAAATATTTATAATTTAATTTACAATTTTCTTACACCCCATTAGACCTGTCAACGTTCAAGAGCGTTCCTATTCTTGAATCAAATAAAAAGACGATTTGAGAGCAGAGAGAAAAAATTTTATAGAGTGTTGGCAGAAGAAATGTATAGATACAGCGAGGACTACAATACGATCACGATCAGGAAGGGCGAGTTGGATGAATTGAACTCTATAGGGGTGGACAGCAGTGGTGAGTGGAAGGATACGTTACTGTCTAACTGTTAGTGTCTAATCCCTCGGCCTCGGCAATGTTTACATTGTTCCATAACTAGATTCATAGAATTATAGCATTTTCATATTTTCATGAAACAATGTCTCAAAAGAAAAAAATACTTTAACATTTTAAATCGAGTTGTTCTAAATTCAAATCATTCATTCATTCACTTAACACGCAAAATGCCTTAGACAGTTTTAGAATTAAATACATAATTATGTGCTACTACTAATAATACATTTTTTACATCTAAGTAGTACTTTAAATACATTTAGTAAATATTTTTCCAGAAAGCATACTGGGCGAGAAAATTTTAATTGTTAAAAATGAAAACAATTTACAGTACACGGTGAGTATCGTAATTTAAAAAATATTAAATATTAACGTGTGTTGACATATTAAATTTACCATGTCATTTTTTTCAGACAATATCCTGTGTTGAAACCAAATCT
>DWFV01001367.1:0-11368 GCA_018246775.1 Parelbella machaon machaon
TCCAATAGCACCCGACCCGGGATTTGAACCCAGGACCTCTCGATCGGCAGTCGCGCTTGCAACCGCTTGACCAACGAAGCAGTCCTATTTTAATAGTTCTTTTTTATAAATGATCCTCCTGAGATAGTAGATTTATAACTTCATTTTTTAAGGTATAAGTAGATGCCTGAATGATACCAGTTTATATATTTATCTACAATGTTAAAAGTTTCATAGTATATAGTTAGCAAAGAAATAATCATTACGAAAAGAACGGACACGTCTAAAGCTCCAACGTCAAAAACAAAATGGCCGCTTTATTATATTTAAAAATTTCTGGACTTTGATAAAAAGTATGTATGTTTAAAGTAAAAAAAAATCCATTGTTAGTATGTAAATTTAATAGGTAAGAAATATGCACAATTTATTTAACAATATAAAAATTAATAACGATTAATTAATTATTTCGCCTGTGTTAAGCAATTACGATTTTTTTACATAGCTAATGCATTATTCATAGTTGTCTTCGGGAAACAAATTAGAGACGAGTATTATTTTTTTATTTACCAAAACCTTGCCATGTTATTTGTGTCATGAATATAGTCATGTTTTAGAGAACAACCGGAAATACGAGTAAGAAATAAATAAGTAGGTACATGGCAAACACTAACTAAAGAATACTGGCGATAATTTGAATTGAACTTAGATTTAATTTTTAATTGAATTTAGCATTAATTTGTAAAAATTATCTCAGGTGACGGATTCTTTTGTTTGGTTGATTTACGAGAAACTATTAATTAGTCCCATTCCTGCTTCTACTACCGTAATTTATACTAAAAAACTGCTACGTATGGAATAGCAAGAAATATATACTCAATTTTTATTATTTTCCCCACTTGCAATTCATAATAATGTCACGCCACCCTCGATTAATATCAAGATCCTGTTGTTTACATGAGGCCATGTTTCTTCAGGTTGAATAGAAGGATTGCATCACTTACGGCCGCGAACACGAACCGAATGTTTTCAGTATCTGAAATTAACCAAGTATATATTACTATACAATCTATATATGTTATGTACTTTAGCGCTAGTTGATTGACTTCAAAAACGTACACATTAGCGAGATTTGAGCAATTACGTGTTTATATGACTATTTACTTTAGAATCAAGTGCGTTGAAGATTTTCTTATATGGAATAAAATGATTGAGATCTGTTGTGCGCGCAACACGCATAAATTACTGGATACGTTTCCATCAATTTCTTTCGGTTTTTCATTTTAGACACTTGATCTTATTATTCTATAAAGAATATTAGGTACTATATCTTCACTTACCTAATGTAAGTTTATTTAAGTTTTATGAAACTACAATTTTTAGGGAATTTTTAAGTTTGTCAAAGTACGTTTTTGCCTTCAATGTTTTTTATTTTTTTCTCTGTAGTTACATCAAAATATATTGTTATAACATAAACAACACAAACGAAGTGGCGGGTATAAGCAAGTGCAGAATAAAACGAAAATAAAAGTAGGTTGTTAAAAAGTTGCATCATTAAAGGTTTAGTAGGTGACAACTCTATAATTTGAGTCGGTACAATATATAAAATGAATACAGGAAATTTCAGGTTTTCGGAAATTTTTTCAAAATGTATTTAAAAGAAATAAGCTATAACAATCAGTGTGGATCGCATGATGGAAAGTAATATTTTCTGTTTGCTAGAAATGTATTAATCACGAAATAAGAAGAAAATAATAAAAATAAAACAAAACAAAAAATCGTGAATCAGCTACAATCGCGTGCGAATTAGGAATGCGCTAGGCACTAGAAAATGATCCAAAAAGGGTATTAAGTAACTTACGCTGTTCTGCCACCATACAAATGATGAATTTAATTGAATTCATTAGGTCATACGGTATGATCCAATAAAATTAAATTGAAGATTTGCATTGTAAGTACTAAGCATTAAATGTGGTGGATCAATACACGTGCCGATTATTTTTATAACGGTTATTACTGTGCGTATATCGTAGCGTGCATGTCCACAGTTACAACATTAACTGTGGATTTCTTGTCTACTTAATGTAGTTGTGATCTACCCCAATGGCAACATGTACCTACGTAGAAAAATATTTAATTGACATCTATTTCTCTACAATGTATCACATTTTAAAAGCCATCATAACAATATTAAAGTACTATATAGATAAATATTTTATTTAGGTATATGTGTAGCAGACTCAAAATTAAACAATACTGTATATCTGACCTGTTTAAAAAATATTATGGAATAAATAACCATTGCAACCATCCCAGTTCTCAGACGAAGCAATGCGTCTGTAAAAAACTTTTAATAGGACAGATATTAATAGTGACTTTACCAACATTAACCGAATTAATACACGCTAACGCTCTGAAAGATTCCTAAACGACTTCATTGGTCCTAGTAATAGAACTGTAGAAATGAGATGCTTTTGTAGCTATGCAAGCACAGTTATATTTGCGTGAAGCACCGAATTTGCATCACTTAGACGAGGCTGTGTGTCGACAGGTTCAAATGCAGGATTGGGTGTCTCATGGCATCGAACACGTGCTTGACGTTTTTAGTATCTGAAATTAAACAATATCATATTATATTTTTATTAAAAAAAAATAGCAATGGAAAAAAAATTAGCAAGAGGCCGGCGACGTTTCACAATATGCCTCAAACTATTTTCAATTTAAGAATCAGGAAGAACAAAGACACCTCGTTAAATGGTTGAAAGCAAATTTTTCCGTAATAATAATTCAGCGATAGCTTTGAAGCTAATAGCAAAATATAAAATGACGTTACCCACACATATGTATGTACGTGAAAGCCCGCAAAATATTATCAGGTTAAACCGAAAGCTTCCAATGTAATGTAACTTCTGATAAACTTGTCCATTATTATCGGTAACCAGTAGGTAATCTTATGATAAGCTTTGAATGATATTTATGAATACTATCCAGCTATGTAACGCTATGCTACGACAATCTTTACTTTGTTTTCCGCATAGTAAATCAAATGTGGAAGCTTCCTAATTTTGCAATGTAGGTGCAATGCATTCTTCATCTTTGCTTTTTAAATTTGTTAATGTTTTGAGGCATCAAGGTAAAGATTTATTAATAATAATTGACCAAAAAATATTATGTGGCGAAGTAAATACCTACTGAACGATGCATTAACTACATCTTGAATAAAGATTGACCTGTTAATTTAGTGGTTAGCGAGTCTAAATAAGCACAAGTATTTGTTCTATGTCTAGACGTACAAATATCTTAGTACGTACAAACGTATAAGTAATTTGTATATATATGATGTTTATCAACCGTCTGGTTACCATAAGTTCTCTTGATGCTTACTCTAGGATCAGATGGCAGCGTGTATGTCCCAGGGAATTATAATAATACATATTACGTATTTTAATTTGAAATTAACACTAAAATTTAAATTAATGCTTCATAACTGCTTATTAATTACGGAAATTATTGCGATAGACTTGTTTATAGGTTAATGAAATAAATGTCTTTTCGCGTATATTTTAACTTGCATCTTAATTGTAGTTGTAGGTAGGTATACTTGATTATATTTCTATATTTTTGTTTATTGACTTGTATTGATTAAGGCGAGGTGAAGCCGTATGATTTTGCAGGAATAGTTTAGAATGTTTTATCAACAAACGGTAAATTGAAGAACTTCCCGCTACGATCTGATGTGCAGCTATCGCCGTATCTGCCAGTACCAAATTAAGTACATAACTATACATATGTACAACATATAAACGTTTAATGTTTTAATTATTTGTGCAACCAAACTGTTGGTGAGGTTTCTATCAATGCTGGATTGAATGTTGTAGTGTAAGCAACTCGTTAATTTTATAAACGATCATAGAACGGAACGCAACCAACGAATGAGTGTGACGATATGGTGATGTATACGTTAATCGCAGGTTTATAGTTGCATGTTTATTTTGCTCCGCAACAGCACGTAGGATGAATATTCTCCTGTAATTGTTTGAATTATATATCGCTGCTTACTTCAATGTATTGTGTGAAATGGAGGCATCTAATCTTGTACAGTCAGCATTGAATTGCTTGTGCAACTTTGACAAGACCATACGTTTCTATCTATGTATATTAACACGAAAAGAGAAAAATCTTCACCATTTTAAGAACACTGCGCTTGAAATAGTGAGATTTGGCGTAGTGAAAATGAATATAAAGGAGGGCGGAAAGCCAAAATTAAATAATGTGTTATAAACACATTAGGCTCAATAAAATATTGCATCCATTAATAACAATATCTGTCAATGTCAGATTCTTAATTGTCTGTGGCAGAAACGATAGCACAGGGTAGATTTAGAGGTATGCTAAATAAATAAATAATAATTGGCCCTTTTATCATTCCACTGTTAGAATATGGGACTCCTTTCATATTGAGAGGGTTAAGGCCATAGTCTGCCACGCTGGCCAAGTGCGGGTTGGCTTTAGAGGTAGGTACTAACCTTTGAAACTATAACCTCAATAATGTTCAATTTAAAATGTAATTAATAACGGTCACTGAAAGCTTTGGGACCACTGTATGAATCCATCACTTTTATGTACAGAAAAATAAAATGGTGATATTTTATAAAACAAGGTATTATTTTATATTTAATGAACTTATAAAAAAGATAGTGGTATCTATCATGAAAGTTAGTATGAGTTACAACATAACGAAATAGCGCAAATTCAGATTTTTATACTTGCATAACTTTAATGTCATTTTACATTTGATATAAAATTTTAAAAAGTACCAGGTTTATTATGTATTATTATATGTTAATAGTTCATGGTTTTTAGGTGAAGTCATTCGTATGGACAAGCAAACACACAGACAGTAGAACAGAACAGAAAATTGGACGAACAAACAGAAAAATACAGGCAACAGACAGACAGAAAGACAAGAGACAACAATTTTTGTATACCGTAATTTTGTTAGCGAGAAAATTTTAAAAATCTTTAAATCGAAAATTATAGACCTGGTAAATGCTCTAAAAATTATGATTTTTCATCATTTATTCCACTATTTCATTCAATCTGTAATTTGATATAAATGTCATTAAAATTTCTAGAATGATCTTGTATCTTATGTACTAATAATTTAAATATGGAACACTGCTTACGATACACAATAGAATAACAAAAAAATCAGAGGTATATATGGTTTTTATTTCATCATTATATATTTCGTTAGTCGCAATAAGAAAAACAACTCACATAGCTGAAAAAAATTATATTTTATGAGAAATTATAATTTACAATATTACATACAGGCATCCATCTTCAGTCGAAACTTAAGCTAAAAACTCTCACAATCTCACGCAAAAGGTAAAGCAACGTTAGACTATAATATAGTTTATAGCAACATTTGTGTATTCATTGCCCAATCGTAAAAACAAACAGGTAAGAAACACACCAGTACACGAAATTCAGTCGATCCGTAAGGAAGATACCCCCCGGCGGCGCGCGGGCAGCGGGCTCCGGCCCGCCCACGACACTACTTCGAAACTGTATCACCTAAGTGTCGACACATACTTTTTTCACAGTTTGAGTGTAGCGTCAAACTTGCTACTTATATTCGTTAGATTGTTGGATGAGATGTATGTACGCTGGTACGCTCGTACTCGTTCCGTCGTTTGTTCCGACTGCGACGCCGCGTACTGCCGGCCGCGTATCGACTCGACCACATACATGCCATACACGCCTCCCACCATCAAAATTGAAATATAAAAAGTCGTATAAACATCTAAATAAAATCTGTAGTAACAACTATACGTTCCGATATACAACAACACGCTTTGGTACGTAGCTAGTAAATAAATTGTGCGATCTAAGTACCCGTCGAAGGTAAATAAAGAATGTCATTAGTAACTTTTGTATCATTAAAATAAATAAATCATAATCTATTAATAAAACAAATAAATAATTCGATAACATTTTACATTTTATAATAATAAAAAAACGCTCCATATTATAATGGAAAAAAAGAGTAGAATCTAAATGAATATTTGGGCTAGTTGAATGCCATTGAGAAGGAAGAAATCATCGAAATGCATAGCACTGGTGCGAGCGTGCGGGGTGGGGCGGGCGAGCGACGGGGCGGGGGGCGGTGGGTGGAGGGGTGGGCGCCGCGCGGGGGGCGCGGGGCGCGGGGCCGAGTCGGCAATATTGCTGTACAAGTTGCACAAACGAAACAGTTCCTATGTACAGGGCTTATTACACAGAGATTGCACATTAGTGGGTAACATCGATAAACAATTTCAATATTGTGCGCTAAGTTTCAATATTACCTTATATTGAGCATATCCGACAGCTGTATATTAAATGAAGCAAACAGTTTTGCTATTGACAGTGCCGCGGCTTATGGTATGCTTAATCTTGACAAAGTCGAGCGGATCGAGTTGCGAAGTACAAAAAGGAGAAGTCGAGTCACAACAACGAATAAGTTAATAGAGATAAGTTATATAACCTTCAAAATAGAAACTTTGTTTCTTACTATATATATATATATATAAATTAACTAAACAGTAACACGAAGCAACACACTAAATTAAGCATAGCATAATAAAATATTCTAAAATATGGAAAAAGAAAACAATCAATAAACATTGTATATTTGTTTGTGCTTTACGTTACAATAGAAATTTGCCAATAGCAAAACTTGGCACTGAACTGTCAGCTCAATTCACTCAGCACATTTAAACCCAAATGTACAATATATTACATTTTTGTGGTATAAGCATTCGTGCAAAAAACATCAGTATCGGTTTTTACAACTCACAATTCGCTTTATTGTTATTAAACTTGGGTTTCTAGTAAAAAAAGTTCATATCAAATGCTTCAAAAATTTTCCTTACACGACTAACGTAGTTAACTTCCTATCGACATAAGTCTAGCTGAATGAAATTCTCATACACGGATAATATTAGGAAGAAACCGAATACACCAGACCGCCGCGTACACAAAGCCTACAGTTAAAATTAAAACGTTCTTGCGTGAAGTCAATTCGTGTAGTAAAACACCACTTTAAATATAAACAGCTTAAATAATAACATATAACATACATATATCAAGTAACAAAATTCCAATGTACAAAAGTAACGCAATCGTTATTTAAAATACAATAAATGTATAAAGGCTCCGAGCTAACAGAACGCGGTACGATCGATCAGTAGAGAGACGGCCGCGGCCGCGCTGCGCGGCTCCACTCCATTGGACTAGTTTGTTCGAATCCATCGGCCGGACACAATCAATGTATACTAATGTAGAAAGATATTATGGCAACAAACTTTACAAACAAATCCTAAAACAATGACTAAAAGCAGCTCACGACGAGGCCACGACTCGCCGCAACTTTTAAAATGCACAATTTAATATTCACCGATACAGACACATAGATAAGTCGTGAATAACTTCATCATAAAAAAACATGTCAAAAAACCTGAGGCGTCGCGGAGCGCGACGCGCCCTCGCACGCGCTTACTTCTGGGTTAAATGACTTACAATCTAACCTTATCTTCTCGTAAACTTTTAAGATGAATAAGTTCGTCCATCCGATCTCAGTTCGTGAATTTACACATACTGTCGTGAAGTGATGATGTTTAAATTATGTGTTACACACAATCACAGATTTGTGTCAGGAACCGCGTCGGTGTCGCTTAGACGAGGTTGTACTCCTTCAGGTTGGATTGTAGGATTGTGTCCTTCACGGCGGCAAACACGAACCGTATGTTTTCAGTATCTGAAATTAAATAAGTATTATGTATTACGTGAACACCGGCGGTGGCGGCCTAACATTTGTCCAAAAAATATTGAAAATGTTACGAATTACAAAAATGTTTGATAATGGATGAAAAAGTGTTGTATGGGATACTCATTTGACACGATTGCCCAGTTTAATCACCTGCAAACTACCAATTCTAAAGTGTATGAAATATACTGCTCTGGAAAACTAGTTAATATAATTTTAAAAAAATGTATTGATATGGATATTTTGATTTAAACTTTGACTTACGTACAAAACGTAAGTACAGATTGACCATATAGTTAGTGCACGAGTTTACAGAGAACGGTACATAAATCGATTTATAAACCAAAATAATATGACACATTAAGTAAGTAACGATAACAATGATTCCAAATTCCATTGGTACTTATTTAAATAAACCGAACTCAAGGAATACAGTTGACACGAACAATTTGACATTCAAAAGAAACAATAAACCTATAAACAATAGCCCGAAAATTATGGGCAAGCCCTGGTAGTGGAGGGCTATTTTCAGAAGTAGACTAAAATAATCTGATGATGTGATGTAATTGGATAAAGTTGTAACCGATATTTAAATGATACTATGACATCATGGTACCCAGGTGATATATGATACATTTTAGTTCTCAAAATATTTATCAAAAATTCAATGTACCTACGGTCAAATTTGTGGATTGATTTTTTTATTTTAGTCGAAATCAAGTAAAACATTATTAATCGTAAAGTCAAAAGAAACAACCTGTTTACCTTATTCCGACATGTTTTTATTATGATTATAGATCAGACCATTTATTCGTCACAATGACATCTGTATGTTTAGACAAACAAATGTAATTATCAATGCTTATTTTAGAACAATATTTTAGAAATCAATAATGATACATATTTCCTTTCTGCTTCATTCTTATTCCACAATTAATTTGGTATCCGTCATCTTACAGCCGTACTTTCGTCATAGACACAAAGACATACATAAACAAAAAGTTAAATAAAAAAAATTGAAGTGCTGTAAAAATTAAATTGTTATCCATTAAAATGTTAATAGTATGTTATTTACCTTAAATCAATATAGGTAATAAAGAAAAAAAGATGTCGTGGCTTCATTGAAAGAATGAATATAGAGCATATTATTATTTATATAGTAACGAAATAAATAATAAAAAAAATCATAATAATAATAGTGTTTATACACTACGTAAGTTAAAACTCGATAAATGAAGTTATATCTTATAAATTTTAAATAAAAAATTTCAACCTTAATCTCAAATATAAACTAAAATAAGACTACTGATATACTGTACATACCTACACATTTAGCCTTGACTTTCGAAATCACTTTCGCATTAGTCAAATTTTAACTACCTATATTGGTCGGCAGTAGAGGTGGTAAACGGTTTACAATACCTACCTATCTCTATCTAAAACTAAATAATATATTGATACTTTTACATTGTTGAGCAGTGTCAATTTACACCATATGTAAACCAATATAACGATATTGTCACATTGTTTCCAGAGGAACCTAAAAGTGGCAAAGGGAGTAGCATATAGCAGGCTGGTGTTTCCACCAAAGCAGAGCGAGAATGTCTTCCGAGCTAGAGTTTAGCTTAGCGTAGCTGTGAGCGAATCGTTCGCAGGGCAATTTAGCGCGATCACCCAAAGTCAACATATTGTTTAGAAAAATAAATTGTACCTTGTTCCACTACTACACGAACAGCTTGAGACTGATGAAGCGAGACTTAAGGAATCACATAATGGATGAACTCGATGTTTCAGTTTGAGACGAAACTATAATTATTTTATTTTTGTTTAGTATGTAACCTTGTAAATGTACTTTATTATGAATTCGTTGAATATACTTTAGTATGAATACGTTAACCGTTCGTAATTATTATTATCACTATTGAATCATTGACCACGCGGTTGGTATATTTTGATTTGCATAAATGTTCAAAATATTTATTATAATATGGAATTTAATAACTCGTAAGAAACTTTAGTTAGGTTTATAAATAACTATATACATATGTACTTATGAATGTCACATTAGTGTTCCCCACAAATGATTATTTACGATACATCCAACATGAACTATATATCCTTACGTTACAAATGGAAAAAATAAATAGATGTTAAATCTCAAATTAAAATTGTTAATCAATGTCAATAATTGGAATTGTAGTTTGTGAAATATGGAATTTTGATCATGAAGCGTTATGAAGACTATGAGTACCTACTACGATTTCAATACAGTTTCATCATTAAACGTATATGATTACTGTATTGTAATGGTTACAATAAGGGGAGGAATAAATAAGTATTTGTATTTATTTTCGAAGTGTTATCATCTCAAAATTGCGATGGCAATAATGTTGGTCTAGCAAAAACATTACTTGAGCGTCTTGTATCTTTTAATATTTATTGGATCAAATACAAACCAAGACACTAACTAGTTCACACTTTTTATTCAGAACTTTGAATTTCACGGGTAAATTGAATTGACCCGTGAAAGAGACTACGTAAAAGAACTGCGATTTTACAACTTTAGAACTGAATGTTTCACATCGATTTGTCTGATATATAAGAACAAATTTTTCTCTAGTTAGGGTCGTGGAAAGGGGTGGGGTTGCGGGAACCGCATCTCAATAGCGTGAGTTATATGCTGAATGCGTGCATTTCAAAAAAAACCCTTAAACTACAACTACTACATGCAATAAAAACTACAGGTGCTATTCTGAACATTCGCGTGCATAACATTAATATACAGTATGAACAAAAAAAAGAAAGAAAATAAAACATCCAAACAAGAGTAAAGTAATTTATTTTAAATAAATATATCATTAGTATATATATAAAATTACAATTAGCACGCCAACGTAACGACGGAATCATGCTAAATTGAACTCCTTGAGCGCGCTCTGCATTATAGTGTCTTTCACTGCACAAAACACAAGCTTAATGTTTTCCGTGTCTTTAAAAATATCCAAAGCAGCATGCAAAAAGAAAAATTTAATAAGAAGTACGCGATACTAACATTCGACGTGGTACGTTAATTATAAAAACGTGAAAAATATCATATTTTTGTATGAAAAAGGAGGAGAGGACCGGAAGGATTGGCGCCGATTAGGGATGGCCTATCCAATAGTGGACATCCAGAGGCTGAAGATGATGATGATATGTAAAATATAAGTATCAAGTCAAAAGTGAATGCTAAATAAAATGTTCTGTACAAAACTTTCGATAAAATTAACGTTTCAGCAGCGCACACGGTTTAAGAAATTTTATAGGTCTTTTACTTACATTTTGGGTTAAATTATTGAAGTTTTTATAGGGACCCCTATTGTTTTTCTAAGTAAAATATATCCTATATAACTCGGTGAAAATGTTGAATTCTATTAGTGAAAGATTTTTTATATCGGATGAGTAGTTCCGAAGATTGCCTCCTACATATAAAGTCAGAAACATGACCTCCAGCTAGGTGGAGTGACGATATACGCAAAGTGGCTGGCAGTGGCTGGATGCGAACAGCTGAAGATCGAGCTCAGGGGCGTGCCATTGGAG
>DWFV01001368.1:0-11364 GCA_018246775.1 Parelbella machaon machaon
CTATGGCCTTAACCCTCTCAATACGAGAGGAGACCCATATTCCAACAGTGGAATGACAATGGGTCGATTATTATTTTTTATGTAGTATCGATAAACGTTTGATGTTTTTTTTGGAAATAGCAGCACCGTATGCGGGAGACATAATTTTAAATGATAAATGCACTTATAAATATTAAATTTGTTTTATGTTATGTTTAGTAACAAGAAGTTATTAAACATAATAGGGGAAATATTAATTTGAATAATTATTGGCAATGTCAAGTTTATTTGAGACCAATCAGAGAAGTATAATTCAGTTGTAATTTATTATAAAGTGATACGTACAATGACACGGTTCATTGAAGAGTTTGTGAGGAAAGTAAGTTATTTAAAAACTGTTAGGTATTACCTCCAGTAGAAACAGTAACTATGATACTTCCGCGAACCCAAAGCAGATAGCTGTTGATTATTTAAGTTACGGATAACCCTCCTATAACACGGTAGTTAGGTGCCTAGAAAATTCCGTGTTGTGTGAAACCGTGTTGTATGAGACCCAGAGCGAGAACAATTATTATAGGATGCCATGTTATTGGATGCCGTGTTGTAGGAGGCTTTCCGCATTTTACGAATCGTGTTATAGCGAAATCGTGTTATAGGATGCCGTGTTATAGGAGGGTTACCTATAGGTACATAGTTTTATGACAGTATTACGACAGGAGTTATGGTTTAATATTATTTGCATTATTAGGTGTCGAGGTTCCGTACGGCGTGGGCGGAGAATACAGAATGTCGAATATTTTTATCCTTACATACATGACGTGCTTTTTCTTCATATATGTATCAATAGCAAAGTATTTTTGCCTTCAATATTATCTATATTTTCTTCTCTTTATCGTAAAAAACGCAGACAAAATCGCGGGTATCGACTAGTCTTAAAATGAAAATACAAGTAAACGATGGTTAGAACATAAACGAACATTAAACTGATGGAGTTCAGACTGCGGTACATTTGCGCAATGTTATGAGATCCCATCGCCATGGCACGAACATGGCGCTGTTGCCGCCTACGTGCTCTGTGGTTACCGCATTGCCATTAGTTGCACACACAAACATTCCGTTACTTTTGAGGACGCACTAGTATATGTGGGAGTATTATTTTAGTATTGCAGTTATTTTTGCGGGAGTACCTACCTGAGAAAGTGTTTTGTGAGCATTTAAATTTCTTTTGTTTGAATACTGTCGTTGAGACAATGTTACTTTAATATTTGAGTTACTTTTGAGGGAGGATTGTTATATAAGATTGTTGGTATTACTTTAGCATTACAGCTTTTTGAGGACGCAGTATTACATGATGGAGTATTACTTTAGCACTTCAGTTACTATTCAAGGACTAGGTACTCCTTAAACTTACTTCTTAACCCTACTGTTATCTGGTATCAAGCGCATTAAAAATTCACATGCAGACATTAATAATTGATAATCAAACATTTGATAATACTGCATTATCTTGTTTCATAATTATAGTTTAGCATTATTCAAGTATGTGGGTAGGCAGCCTGACAGCTTTTAAGTGGTTATTACAAATTGCCTTACCTCAATTCAGATCTAGAAATAGTACTTTGACCTCGGACACAATCTGTCTGTTTCTATGCTTGGTATACAGGTTTATACGAATTTTTAAGAGCATTTTAAATTCAGCTCAGAAGAACGAAACGTGACTAAGCGTATGTACATATATTTATGTATGTATGTGTGTGGACATATATGTATTGTGTAATGAAATGTAGTTGGTATTCATTGCTCGCATCTTTAAGGACGATATACAGGTCACGAGTGGAAACTTACAGAAAGTCTAATTTAATTAGACTACCTTTTGTATGTATCTTTTCACCATTTTTTTTAGTTTATTAAAATCGCTTATTATATGAATACAACCCATCTTTATAAATCCATTAAATATTTTATGCCATTACAACCTTATTATAACTACTATTAAACATAAGAATTACATTAAATGTTGATTATAGTTTGACTCTACTACAAATTACTAGCCTTAAAGCTATCACGACTGCGACTGCGACTCACCGATCTTGACCAAATAGGTCAAATACTGACTGATGAAGGAGTCAGAAGTAACCGAAACACTAAATAAAAATAGTTTGAAAGAGTGATAAATATAGAAGACGTGCATCAAGTCTGTAAAGATAGATATGTTTGGCACTCGGTGCTCTCTGCCTACGCCCGGTAACGGACCGGCCCTGATGGTATTTAACAAAGCAATACCGTCTCTGTTAAATTTCAAGTTTAAATAACTAAAGTTGGCTAGCCGTTGATATAATCGAATGTACTAGAATAATGTAAATTAAATCGTTCTAACCAAACGTTGCCATAACATAAAACATATTGTTATGTTCACACTTACTACCTCACATCACTATAACGTTGTAATATATGATACAGTGTTACAGAATATTCAACTTTATGCCGTTAATGTTAAGTATCATATTTATATATATTAGTTAATACCGCTATTTTATTGTGTATTAATTCGTGATCAAAATATGGTCGTCGATGATTACTTTACCAGCAAATCGTGGGTATTGTGTCTGGGCATAAAAACAAATATTAGCAAAATAAACTATAAGTCTTACCGAGAAATTTAGTTATTCTTCATTATTTTTAATTGGTTACGCTAGGTTCTGTATAGAGTAGACAGAGAACACCGAGTGCCACATATGTCAGATATTTTATGTATAACAGTTTCAAGTAAATGTACAATATAGATTATATATAAATGCAATTATATGTAGATATTATATGTATAAAAGTTACAAATGAATGCCCAATTATGACTATACAAGTATTTTATCACCTTTCTTTCAAGCATGCTATCTCGTTCAGTAGTAGTACTATTAACAATTATTGGGTATTCAGCTGCATTAATGGATTTCACCGATACATAATATTACAGAACCAGACAGTTTAAATATGTGTATTTTAACATGTACATAGCTGAAATACTTTGATTATTTCAAAGGTGACTTAAATAAAAATATTTATTCTTTGTTAAAAATTTTATTGGTAGATTAAAATTGACAATTTTGTATATTTCTATCATATGTGTCTGTTTAAATTGTACATATGTAGCTACTTGCCCTCTGTAATAATAGACGCAAACAGAGCATAAGAAAAACACAATTAATTTTTCTTTCTTTAGCCACAGGTTCATTCTTTTCGGCTTTTCTCAATCTGGTTCCTCATTCCTCAAACGGGAAGACATCTTACCTTTATTTGTACACATCTGTAACTCTAAAGGCCATTTTTGCAACAATTTACATAATTCTGCGAGAGAAGCGGACAACCTACTGCCAATTTGATTCCCTGGTTTTAACAGCTTTAATCTGATTTTAATTCTAAGCTGGATTAATTCACTACAAAGATATTTTAATCACCATCAAGCCTACTGTTCACGGCCAATTGAGCAAAATAAAGTCTGAACTAGTTCCACCAGTAATGTCCTTAGGCTATTATTATCTTACATCAATTATCAATGACAAAAAAATCAATTTCAACCTAACACAATCGCTACTGAAATGAATCGATCATACCGTAATTCAAAGGGTCAGGGTCTCTCAACGATCATTCTGACATTTTCAGTATCATTTTAAGCGAACGAATCGACAATTAAGATTCCTAAATATTTCTGTTGAATGTAGGTATCTACTATTAATAGTTCAGTCGTTGATGTCGTTATTGTGATTTATCTCCATTTAGTAGCTATTTAGCGATTGATTTATGTTCATTACATCATTCACGCAAAAGGAATGAATGAATGCGCATGCCGATGTGAATGTCGTCGATACGTTCGTGGATTTACGTGCTATTATACCTACAGTTATTTGTCAGTGCGTGAATTGCACTAATAATATATTCATAAATCAACTTACGCTTTATTAATCGAATCTGTTTTAAAATGTAAAACTACTTTAAATTTTATGTCCTTATTAAGAAGCAATAAATTGCATTAGCTAAATCACCATACAATAAACGTCAAGTTTCTAAGATTTGGAATAGCAAGAATACCAGGACCTAACAAAGACTAGCGTTATGTCAGTCGCTCTCTATTTTGTACAGTCACTAACTCATTAAAAATGTTTTTGGCGTATGTAATTATGTATGAATATTAATTTCATGTGTCACGTTTTTATCTTGGATAATTTGTGTGAGTGACGGCATTTATTAATCGTTCCAAATACGCTTATCTATGCAATATATAAATAAAGTGTAAAGTCAAAAATTATAAATAATTTTAAAAGGATCTTTAGACGTTTTTGAATAATCACTCGGTGATCAAAAAAATATCCTTTACTTATAACTAATTTTGATTTGATTTACATGCCTTTTAATTTCATTAAGCCTGTGGTGAATGGGTATCTAATATTAATTACGACACGACTTAATTTTGCACTGCTAAAATTATACCAAGAGAAAGTGACAAGTGACAGGGTTAATATTATCTGTGACCTCAACGCTGGCACCGGGAAATTTCAGATTACCGGTAAATGAGATCTGCGTGCTTTGATATTTCTATTAAACAGACCATCATTTGTCATCTTGTAATTTCATTTCGTTTCGACAAATAACAAATGGAATTTTTCATATCTATTGTATCGAATTTCCTTCCGTTTGACTGTAGCAATTCGAAATATTAAAATACTGAAAAACTATATAAATACAGCAAAACGAAGTAACGTAGCACATGTAGATATTAAAATATGTACCTAGGGAGAAAAGAAAAGTAAAGTAAAGATCTGCGTAGTTACAAATAAATGTGAGATCGTAATGTCTCCTATCGACAGTTGAATTATCATCACTGGAAACACTTTCGCAAACGGTTACTTACTATATTTCTTGCCTCGAGCCACCGTGTTTCACCTAGTTCCCTAACGTCTACTCTACCTGCCTCTTGTGAAAGTACATTTCTTGATTTAGTACCAGACAAACTTGTAGGCGCTCTATTATTTACGTAGTTACCTATTTACCGGGCGTAATGAGCACTACTCTACCATTTCTCTGGAAAGTTAGTGAGCAAAGCGAAAGCATGGACTAAATGGATTAAATGGTTTTAATATTATACACATATGTGTATATGTATATAAACTGATGCATACCTTATATACCTCGTTAATTGAGTGGTCGCAAGCCCGACTACCGATCGAGAGGGCCTGGGTTCGATCTTCAGGTCGGGTATTATTCCATAGTGTGACGGAAATATATCTTCTGCCTTTGCTTTCTAAGAAATATTGACATTATGTTACCTTTATATAAGTAATAGGTAATACGTAAAGTTTGTATTTTCATAAAATATTTCGTGTATAGATTTCTATTGTATTATATCTGTTATTAGTACCTTTAGAGTGGACTAAAGCTTAATTAAGATTGATCAGATGCCCTAAAGAAGGAGTCGAAGTCTAAAAGTATACAACAAAAAGAATTCTTGATATAGCTAGTTCTTTTCACCTTTTGTAAATCTATACTTTCTTTCCGTATTGCATCTTACTTTCATAAAATTAAACCTAAAAAAAATCGTCAAATTTCAATTATATTCTGCTTCTGTTATCGGCAAAAACTTATTACACAATAGATGCTATTAAGAATAAAATAAATGCAGCGGCGACATAGAACGCAATGGAAAAGAAAATACAGGAAGTAAGAGAGGCTTCACGGGCGATTAGTCATTGAACGATGGTCGGTACGTATTTTTTAACAGTTACGCAACACTTTCGTTTGCACTTCGACTTTATGACAGAACAATAACAGGGCGCGACTAATAAGCGATAAGCGTTTTATCGTTACTGTTAAATGTAATCAAGGAACACATTAGCATCAAAATAGATTTCCTTGAACGGCGCAAGCGAAAATTCCTTGAAAAAAAAAATGTCGCATATTACATTAAGTTTTACAACAGATTACTTCGTCTATCAGTTCCTTTCGCATTTTGAATTTCCCTCACATTTCCGTTTTGCATTTCCCTCTGCTTCTCTCCCCTCGTAAAGAGCGCATGCGCATGCAAATATATACACCATTATATGGATCTGTTATAAGCACACGTCTAACCGTAGCACATAACACCAGATTAATGTCAGACCAAAGTAATGCAGTAGAACATCATCTTACTTCTTACACCACTTCACCAATAATACTTAGTCTGTCCGTTTGTAACATTCACGCCTTTTCTTATCATTCATACCACAGCAAATGGTATTAGTATAACGACCGCCATCATTTGGAAACCGTTTCAAAAGCGAAATAGATAACAATTTGCAGCGAGAGCCCGCGCCCTGTGCGGCTTTCGTGACGCATTGTCGTGTAGGAACCATGGATTATATATAGTTACTACGAGTACCACACCATGGCTTGACTGTAGCACTCTTTATATTGCCTGATTATCCATGACATATGGCATTTACGTGCGTATTCGGTACCTATATATGGCTGTTTTTTGTGTTCGTTTATTCGTCTAAATATATATTTATTTGCTGTCTGTATTTGGCACAGTACTTATTTAAATAAATAAATATTGTCATTTTCATTTCCATATTTAATATTACCCACATGTAATAGGCAGATATCGTAAGACTGTGATAGTTCTTAGTAGGTACTAAGGGGTACTCTAGCCACTGTGGTTTATGTTAAAGCTATATTTAATCTTATTTATGAGCGATGTTTGCGATCTATGAGCTTCGTCAATCACTAACGTTACTAGATTTATAAGCTTATTTTGAATTTCCTTCAATTTGCATGAGTTCTGAATTAGGCTATGGGTTAGTATTGAACCCGTATATCAACATTGTAATCGGCTATAGAGCCTGCAAAAGAAATGATGTATTAACGACGTCGACGCCTACAAGTTGACGTAAAATTCTTGAAAATTCACTACCAACCATTACATTAAAGCATGCATCAATCGTTTTCATCATCGTCATCAAACCTTTTATGAATACAGTGATGAACACGAGTCTCCTCTCAGAATCAAGAGGATTAAGGCCACAGTCTCCCACGCTGGCCACGAACAGATTAGCAGATTTAATTCCATCGTATTTTACCCATCGTAATAATAATACATTTAGCAACTTTTAAAAACGAAAAACCAATACTACAATAAAACAACGTTAATATAATAATTTATTTATTTAAAGGAAACAAAAAATTAAAGATATAACAACGATATTCGAGGTTAATATGACACGTGGTGCCTAAAGACAATTTACGACGAATTGAACATTGTATTGACCATAATAAAGATTCCAGGTTTTATTTTTGTACCAAATGCCTGCGACAGGTGCTGTCAAATTACATTTTTGAGGGTAAGGGATTCGTTTTTGTCGTTTTTTACATCAAATTCAGAAATATCTTTCCATGTTTAATCGATGATATAATAAGACTTTACAACTTATCACTGGTACACAATCAATTGATTTTTGAGAAAAGTATTTGAGATAGCATTTTGGATATTATGCAAATATTTAACTTTTTTTTATCAGATTCGGCGTAACTGCAAAAAATACATTAAATATGTAGGTATTTATTCATGATTAACAAGCCACCTTTAACATGTTTAAATGTCTTTGAGACCACTTTGAAATGACACATTATACTGATAAATAATAAACGGATGTTGACATGCGCAAAAGCGATATTACATTCCATCCCCCTACCTCTCCCTTTACTCTACTGACACGGAATAATATAGTTTTTACAAAAGTTTTGTTTGTGAAATTAATCAAAAAAAGTGGTTTATTGAAACATCATCTAAAGCAATAAAGTTGGCTCCTTGCAACTTCACAGAAATCATGTATTGCCAGCTTTAAAGGGCAAGTGAAACTCTTTTAACAATATTTATGAAGTCAATCAAATCGTATTTAAGGTCCTTATAAGGCTGCTCAATAGAAATTAATGAACGTACAGACCAGATTGAAATGCGTCTATTACGAATCAGTAATTGCGGCCGTGTTGACGATATGCCAACTTATGTATCTCTAAAACTGGTATAAAGCGAATGCAGTTTAAATAGCGTCAGTGCGATAACATGCAATGCATTAACTTACTGCATCTGGCTAATTACCGTAATACCTACTGTCAACCTCGATAGCGTCTATTCACAGAAGATAATCTTAAGTATAAAGGAAACGGCCGACGCAAAGTAGACTGCACTGTGCAATATGATTTTGTTCTATTCCAGCGTTGTGGAAACACAGCTCATTCATTCTAAATATCCTCTGTATGACACTATTACTATAGTGAAAACAGGTATGGATTCTAAATACCCTTTGTGTGACATTCTTACTACACTGTGGACAAATGATGATTATTGAAATCCTCTGTATGATACCATTATTACATTACACAGTAATATTGATTCTATATATCCTGGGTATGACAATACAAATGTTCAAATCGTCATATTAAGATGTTCGCTCTAACATTATGCTAAATTTCGTACATTAAATGACAATGACAACAATGTGCAAATACTATACAAAGACAAATAAGTTAAGTACCAGCATTCAACCAATCATTTCACACGTCCGAACTATTACTAAATGTTTTGTTCGTATATTCCTAATTTATGAATCAGTATTCTGAGGAGTATATTTTTTGAACTGTTACATTTTGGCAATGTCAACATACGTACAAAAATTGAAATTTTTATTAAAACGCAAATAATAATATAACATATTCCCATATATAATAAAATATAACTTGTATGTATTCATTCCCAAAACAGCTACAATCAGATTCTTCTCTTATAACAAAGCTACATATTACCAAAGTAAATATAATCATGTTATTAGATTATTGTACAAGCCGCCTAATGTTAAGAGGTTGTGGCACTGTCAATAAATAATAATAAACTCAAAAAGGGCTGAATTGTCTATCATTAATTATTTGCTTTTAAGTCAGTTTAATGATCAAATATGTAATATATATGCAGTAAAAATATACTTTTTATATCTTTACCTAAAGAGCTGCATACTGGCATATATGATACATAATTATTGGTATATAACTTTATCTGTATTACCTGACTTTATCCTGTATTACCTGAATTATTTACATACAACCACTTATAAATCTATGAAGCATTGTAATGACAATCTATCGTCTACAACAATCACAGTTTATTAGGATTAAATTATTTATAATAATCGAAAAAAAAAACGCTGAAAAAATAATGAAATCATAAACAATCTTACAAATAAGGATACTTCACGGGATTTGATACTCAGATAGAAATCCAAGGATACTTTACTGGATTTGATAATGAGAAAGTAATCCGAGGATACTCCATTGGATTTAATAATGTGATAGCAATCCACAAATCAATCCACACTCATTATTGTCCAATGTTTGTATGGCATAAACCTCTCGATGACCCATTCGTACAAAGGTGGGAAGTGGATACACTGTTAGTTATAAATATGTATAATACTTATAATATTAAAATGGAAAAATAAGGCCAATTTCTCATGTGGCAAAGCCTGTATCAGTCATCACAAATTATATATTTCTCGAAAGACATATCAGCTCGTGCGTAGACCGCCTTTGCGATACTTTTACTATCAGGGACAATATGTATAGCTCGATAGATGATCAGACTCTAAATATTGTTTTAAAAATTCACCTTATGAGAATCATCGATTTTTACCATTCCATTTTTGAACACGGCTCCATTTTTAGAAAGAGAAAAGAAAAGTTGTAACATTAATGAAACATGTGATGTGTCTAAGGTATATAACACAGGATATATGTATATGCGTAATTACATATGACTGATTCTCTTTCCCGTGTCATCAACCATTTTGTATACAAAGATGGTGACACATCAACAACAGCAACTCGACAGTGTCCCTTGTTGACCTTTACCTCAGTAGATAAATTAAACAAAAGACTAGTATAGACCCAGTATTATTTAAATCTAAAACAACTACGGCACATGTAACAAGTACCTAAAAATAAAATAAAATACTACTGACTTAAATCAACCTATAGTAATTTTTTGCATCACTTTGTGCATTCGTATTTTAAATCTTTATCAATCACATGTTGTTTTAGTAAGCTCGCGTTCACACGTTACGGTTTACCGAAACGGTTTTCATATACGGCTTCCAGTGTATGCATATACAAAGTTCACACCGTACGGCAAAACCTAATGCCGTTGAAACCCTATTCAGGGGACCGCATACGAATATCGGTAGAATGATAGAATTCGGTAGAATCGTAATATTGTAAACAGGCCCTAGCACACGAAATTTGCTTTTTTTATGCACATTCTCGCGCGTGTTACAGATATACATTCAAATAGAATCACGTTCAACATATATACATTAGAAACTGTACTATATATTATGCTTGTACTATATAATATATCCTTGAGATTTCCAATTAGTATTGTAATACTATTATGTAATATTATAACAAAGACAAATATTTGTTTGCTTCATTGTGAGTAATTATTAATAATATACTAAAAACATCATAATACATATAAAAACGCTGCAATATAAATATTTTAGAATATATAATACTTTAATCTACGCTTACATTACGTTTTACGTAAAAAAAACCAAATGAGAATATTTAATGTACTCCCATTACCGAACATTATATGATTGACAAACAAAAAATTGCATATAATCAGGAACAATAAAGATTACAATTTGTTTTTTTTTTTTTCAATTATGTGTAGATTCATTGTATTATAATATAACAGTTCTAGATGTTTCTATGAACAGCCTTTAACGGAACGTCGCAGAGCAGGTTGGCGAGATTACTAACCGTACAAGTGCGAGCGGGACGGCACGATTTTGATACTATGATGTACTATCTCACATACAGGTAACCCTCCTATAACACGGTCCTAGAAAATGCCGTGTTGTTTGAAACCGTGTTGTATGAGACCCAGAGAGAGACCCATTATTTTAGTCTTTAAACATTTATTATTCGAGTTTTCATGGAGTTAATATTTTTCTATCTTATTTTGACGGAGCACAAAGGTTTTTGCAGTTTTCTTATTGTATTATAGCAAACCGTGTTATAGGGTGCCGTGTTGTAGGAGGGTTACCTGTACATACACATTTGTAAAAGTTTGTATTGTCTTTTATGTTCAGAGTTATGCGTTGGAGCTCTTTTAATGACACGTTATAATTTATATATAACGGCATATTATTGGAAAACAGTTATTAAAAATTGTGTCAACCCTAATCACCTTTTCATTAACCGCCGATTAAGTTGTTTTCCAGGAAGATATGAAAGAGATATATGACTGTTAAGTAATATCTACCCTGAAATGGCACACTGAATAAGATATTATGAAAACTACAT
>DWFV01001369.1:0-11363 GCA_018246775.1 Parelbella machaon machaon
CGTGCCGCTACCGCGGCACGTGATGCGATGTAATCGTAATCTCTAAACCGAGCCAAGTATACTAAACTGCACTTAACTCTTCTCATTATGAGAGAAGATTCATATTCAAAAGTGAATAAAGAGATTAATGATATCATACAATATTGAATACAGTATATTATGCAATTTGCATCATCAAAACAATCTGGATTAATTATTTCTTGCTTGCTATGTAATTGATTCCCGAAGCATATATCTGGAGCATACGTACTAAGTACATGTTGTGTACTCGACCGGCGTGTTCGGGAGACGACCGTTGGAAGGCATTAATTAATTTCGAAAGCCTGTGAAGTACGTGCCACTTCGATTTCAATACAGAATAATGTGCTTGAGCAAGTTGTTTGTAATAACTAAATCTTCCACGGTTGATCAGTTTTTGGTCTCAGGAAACACGTACTTTTTAGTTACAATACTTTATATATAATTCTGTTAAAATTAGTTTGTTTTTATATTTGTCTGTTAGTATGGCAAGGAAATAGTATATCGGGGTAATATTTTAAAAAGATATTAAAATATCAAAATAAATCTGAATCTCTGATAATATTAAATTGAATATTTTTAGTCATCATCAGCCTGTCTCAGTCCACTGCTGAACATAGGCATACCGCATGCGGCATGCTAGTCGGACATGGTTTGAAATAAAAAAAAAATTAACAACAGATAAAATATTTTTTATTTATTACCGGCAACTGTAAAAAATAGTTCAAAGAAGTTCTTAACTCTAAATAAGCCGCCACGCCACATGTTTTGACGAATCACAATTAAATTTGGAATAAATAAACAAATGAATCAAATCTTAGGTAAATAATAAGTTAAATAATTTTAAATAGTAATGCTGTCACACCTTTTTATTAGCCAGTACTGTATATGCCTTTAAGGGAAAATCAAATTAAACGACATTGAGGATGATACGATTAGAAGTAAAATTATGCTGTTATTTATATTCAGTATGTTATAATTTATAAATCAAAATAAAATACATATGTATTTCCGTCTGTTGTGGATTATATTATTTTGGTTTTGTAGATAAAATTTACTTCATTTGAAAAAAAATATATTAAACATCTTTTTCACGTAGGTAAGTATAACAAGATTGTAGTGAAATCTCATTTTCCGATTGGCTTTGCCCTCCTTGAGTTTATTTGTGTGTAATATGGTTTTAGCATGACGGTAAAAAACAAACAGTCAACAAAAAAAAAAACCATTTAAACACACCAGTAAAACATTGCAATGGAAAATAGAGCAATAACGGAAATCTAATTTGAATTTCAATATTTTCACAAAACGAACGCCAGTAACTCTCGATCGCCAATTCAGAACGTACGTTTGCTGAAAACAAAACAGCTTCCACTGGGTACAAATATACGAGTATTTCCGCGTAGCCAGTGACGTGAACGGCAAACATCATTCAGACTGGAGTTTACTAATAATAACAGTGATAGCCTAGCGGGTTAAAATTCAGCCCGTCATTACGAGGGTGACGAGTTCAAAAATGTGCGTAATTAAAATTTAAATATTACTAGATATAATAGTGAAAGAAAGAATCGTAGACAATAAAAGCGTCGTTCAAATAACAGTACAATATAATATGTGATAAGTTAACTGTGAGGGAAACGTCGTCATGAAACTTACACTCTAGAGTTCCACATAACATTCTCTAAGATGTACGAAGTCTACCACCCCACACTCGGACTGCGTGGTATACTAAGGCTTAGCCCTTCACAGATGCAGGAAGAGTCACGTCTAACAGGACAACGACAAGTGTCGTTGAATATGATAATTAAATGATGATAATTATTATCAAATGGAATAAAAGTGTTAAAGACAAGACAACATAGAATCTCGTAGGTGTTTTGAGTGTGAACAATAAAAGTAAAATCAATAACATAATAAAGATATTGAAGACGTTTGTAACGAAAGAATCAAATAAAATAAATATTTAGGCAACGTAATACTTGAAAAGGAAAACAGATTAATATAATTTTAAACATACATAGTAATTGAGACGTTTATACTCAAATGAAGCCATGATCGATAACAATTTGTATGGTAGGATACGAATGATTGTTTTCCTTCCTACATGAAAGTAATTACGGCGAAAGACAAGACATTTCAATCGCTCCCGAGCGCCTTTGTCTCAGATAATTATCCGGTTTCGTATGTTCGAGGAACGTTCCACCGGATTCGAAAATGGAACACGATTTTATTTACCAAAAGCCGTTTGGAATTTGAAATATGAACTGTGTTTAGAAAAAGTTCACTGAAGAGAAAGATAAAAGGGAGGAAAAATTCAGCATATTATATCCTACCGAACAATAAAAATCGAATAAAATAAATCAGTATTTCGATTGATAAACGACTTGACACTCCCGACTGTAATAAGATACGATTAAGTATCTGATATTTAAAACATATTGAAGTGGGAGGAAAAACAGACGAAATTTCAAAGCGCTCCGCAACGAGATGGAGACGGTTTAAACGAGTAGAAAACGAATCAAATTTAAAAGAGAATTCTGTTTCATAAATTTAGGAAGATTCAATAACAATTGGACAGAAATGTTCGAAGAAGGTTCTGGAAAGCGATTACCGCGTTCTTGTAAGAGATTGCGAATGTTAACGCTTTATAATTGTAGTACAATATAAAAAAGATTTTGTTGTGATATTTTTGTGGGAATATACTTTTTTTTTTTTAAATTCCCGGTGTATGGCAATAGGCTCACCACCTATTCCATGGGACTTAAACGTAACTGGTGAAATCTGGGAGTGTACTACACTCCTCTGCCTACCCCTTCAGGGATTACAGGCGCAATGTTACGATTTAAAAAAAATAATGTTTTATTGCCACACAACAAATAACATTAAACTGAGTAATAAATAACAGATAACAAATACTTTATAAATACTTTACAATACAAATACTTTTTATACTTTTTTGTCTTTGTAGTTACAATACTTAAAGACGAGTGTACAAGTTACATAAAACGTACAAAACTATAGATTAAGAAGGTTATTCAAATAAAATCTTCACATAAACAAAATGTACAAAAATAAACGAAGGGCACGACAAGTATTATTTTGTGAATTATGTGAAAGGACTGTGCGGTACAAATCCTATAAAGCTGAGACAGCGCTTGATAAGAACAAACTGCGATCACGTGCTGGGACGTGGCACCAACTCGCAGACCATAAACTTTTCATGTTATAAAACTGTACCCTAGCCTGTACCCAGTACATTTTTTATTTATAACCTTGTGAATGTAACATCACGCTTGTAATCTCCGAAGAGGTAGCCCGAGGACTGTAGTACACTCCCACGATTCACCAGTTACTTACAGTAGATAAACTTACCTGACTACAAATAAGAGTATTCTCGGACTAGGTCTATTATACAACCGTTGTCAGAATTACGTATGTAGGAATACTAAGACTATTTGTTATACCGTGTTAACTCCTACACCAAGCTTACAATAGATTTTTCTTAGTATAATTGTGATAGACTAGCGTTTGATTGCGATTTTACCTGATGGTAAGCGCAGATGCATCTTAAGATGGAGCGCGAACGTCTGGGAGCCTATTCATCCTTGCTCTGATGAGTCTTAGGTTGTTGGTGTCCTGGAACACGGTTGTGGTAGGCAGGGTGTTCCACTACTTGGCCGTCTGAATAAGAAATGTGGAACCGAACCATTACAATTTATCTCGTCGCTAACAACCAAGAAATATGTATGAATATTTTACGACGAGCCCCACTTAACAGGATTAATAAAATAAAACGCCGTAAAATGAAATGGAAATTGGAATCCGGTTAAATTTTAAAAAGCAATAGATAATTCCGATTCCGGTTGGTGAAGTTGGTTAATCCGGCTAGATGGTTTTAAAATTTATTCACTCCCGGGTGCTATTTACATCGCCGTTTCAAAAATGAACTGCGGTTATCTGTAAGACGTAAAAACGTGTTCTGAATAATAATTCGATTCTGTGCAGGTTTTAAGAAATGTTAGTACGATGAACTCGCCTGCTGCCTGTTACATTTTTTAGATTAGAATATTTAGATGGAAGTAAATTTCTCTCATGAAATTAAGACCGTGATAGCTTCAGATTGAACATCGAATTTAATAATGTAATCAATGATTTCGAAGTTGTCATCGCCTAGCTAAAACATTTTATTTTTAATAGCTGCATGGATTATATGTTAGGCACGACTGAACAAAGACGAGGAAAAACTGAAGGAACTAATAATAGACACATAATATCTATAGATACATTGGTCTTCTTTCTCTTTTTGTTTCCTATGTATTACATGATAGGTCAGAACACGACGCTAAAGGTAAATTTGACGTAAATTAAATGACAGTAAATTTAATGACAGACGTAAATTTTGCACTTTTTGTGACTTGCACAAATTAATCGCTGGATCTGGAGTTTATTTTATTACATGTTACTTTAAATTGATCTACTGTATTAAAGATATTAGGATACACTTTCATTTCTATTGTCTTTGATACCAAACGCGGAAGGAATCCGATGCGATTCTTTCTAGACTCAAAATGTCAACTGTCGCATAGATTGTCAATGCGATGCGTCGTATGAATTGTCAGCCATACAGGTTTCTGTCTAGTAACTGTTTTAAATATCGCACGAGTGTGTGTATCATTTGATTGCGTTTTGTCGATAGCTTTTCTAAGGATTGGTTCCAAGTATTATGCCATTTATACATTATCGCTAGTATCTATTGAATGTAATTTACGTATATTGGTGAATTTGTAAAATCTTTTCGTGATACAGAATATAATTAAATATAGATGGCTAAGATCGTTTTCGAAGTTAAAATTTATTTAGTCAATAAATTGAATGGAAAAACAGCAGTTGAGTGTGTTAAATAATTAAATATTAATGTTAATTAATTATTGAAGGGATTAGTTTTAAATAATTAAATAATATTGTTTTGATGTTTCGTCAAGTCTCCGAAGCCGGCTTACGCGTATAAGCAGAGAGACGAATGCGAAGAAACACGTCAGATCTTTAAAGAAAAATATTTAGCACTTGGTGCTCTCTGCCCAACCTGAAAAGGACTTGGCGTAATGATATAACGATGTTGTTGATTTAATTATCATAAGATATCCCTGAGTTCAGGCATGTGTATGAATACCGACGATTAGTCCAAACAAACGTTTCACGCTTCCTTAAGCATGACGAATCCTATATAAACATAGATCTAACGAAGTGGAACTCAGTCTCCGCTGCGAGGACAGATAATTCTGTTAACGTGTCACCGAAATTTGACGGCACTCGTCCTCAGATCTGTAAGGATAGGAGTTTTTGGCACTGGGTGTTCTGTGCCTTCCCTGCATGGGACCGGGCGTGTCGATGTATTCAGAATCATAACAATTTCCTGGCAAAATAGCAAATATTCGTAACATGTTGTAATTTAAATCATTATTATATCATAACATTTCCTAGATGTTTACTTGCAATCAATATGTTCGTTACACGGGTAGCTCCATATTGTTATTCTATATCGTTCCATGTCGTTCTATTCGCGAGATATTCATATCGTCTCGGTACATTTTCAAGAACAAATATCTCCATGTATTTTGTATGTAGACTTTACGTAAATAGCACACAATCTATAGTGGCTTGTATCCGCCAAATCTTGATGTTTGATATGTAAGACGAATACAGGCTGAAGTACTGTGAGTTTTCTTGATATTCCTCGTACGTGTAATTCAAATTCAGAATTCTGTTTTTGAATTTAAAATTTATATAGAACTGGATGTAAACGGTTTTTTAGTCAGTTACATCACTAGAATTCACTGATCTAACAGATTTTGTAGAGACTGTCCTAAAATGAAACATAATAATGCTACTTATATTAGTATACATGCTTAGATATTCCATTGAAAGTACCATTTAATTTAAATGTGTTATAATTGATTTTGTTAATATTTGCACTTAAATGGCTTTGTTATTAAACAAAAGAAATATATTAAATGTTTAATCAAACTTATCATTGAGAGTGTAAGTCTAATGCTGGGCGTATGCCTCCTTCGAGGAATTTAAGGCTACAACCTTCATGCTGGGCATGTGGGTTGGAGATTGCAGATCACGGTTTTTCTCACCACCTACACTGCTGCTCGTAAGCGGACAGAACATTTAACCGTACCTAGTTTTGGTAAAATATTAGTATTTATTTACGGGGTAGACATAGAGCACCGAGTGCCAACTATCTCTGTTCTTATAGACCCGACGTGATTCTTCTACCTATATTTAAATTTGAATCACATACTTTTAAAATTTCACATTTTAATCTCGTTTCGAGAGCGACAAACTTTTTATAAGACACGCCAAATATCTGCAAAACCATTATGAGATCTGCACCCGTCTCGCCGAATGCCGGATATTGAATTTCAATTTAACGCCCGGCGTTTAGTGTTTGCGACCACGATTTATCGTGGTACCATTATTTATTCGTATTGGTATCGATGTACATAGATACCATAATTTATCATTATGTTTTGGTACCTACTTACGAGTATTTACTGTTCTAAGATTTTTTATTTCTTTGTCTTCAACATCATCAGACTTTCAGTTCACTGCTGGACATAAGCCTCTCCTACTGAGTGCTCTACCGCCCTGTCCTCGGCTTGCTGCATCCAGTTCCACTAGCGCACCTAGCTGATAAAATAACAATATTTTTTATTTTTATTCTATTTTGTAAGAGGCTACCTGATTAAAGTGGTATACAGTTCAGGTTAGTTTTGTTCATCTGTAGTTCGAAAATCACTTGGTAGTCCGAAAAATCCTTTACTCTTCACTACCCAAGTTGCGACAGTTTCTGGCACTGCTTAATATCTGTAACAGATGGAAATCATTACAGAAATATCCGACGTGGTTATGGACGTAAGCGATCTTTTATAGTTTCAATATGCAGTAAAAGGTCGTATCGTAGCGAATAAAAGTTCATCTTAACCTCATAGCGGTTACACAAGCGATGCAAGAAATGCACTCCAATGCGCTGTCCTTTGAAAATAAAACGGGGGGAAAATGACAAACGCTTACGTTTACTGAGTTTTAAAATTTTTTGAAATAGACAGCGCGAAATGGAAAGTTGATTACTGAAATCGTTTATTCGCTTTTCTCTTAATGCTCCCGACCGACGGATGAAGTATGCGAGTTCGAAGGTTTGCCGTTACGTTTTGTTTTGTGATGTATGTAAAGGCGGGACTGATTCTTTTTGATGCCGAAATAAGTAAAATGTACATTTTACTACCACTGTATTATTACATCAGCCAATCATGACACAATGTCATTTAAATCGCTAAGTTATGGCTATTGTTTAATTGACAACCGGACGTGGTAATCGTACTTTTTAGTAAATGGTTTGTTAAAAATGTACTATAATATTGAGCATCTTGCTCACTTATTAATGTTTATTAGTCTAAACAATGTTTTTATCTTAAATATGGTTAATGTTTACCGAAATCTGATAAACATTTTACATTAACTGCACCGATCGGTAGACTGATCGTTGGACTTATTGCTCGACTAATCACTGTACGTGTATACCACTGCCAAGCCCTGTCTCACCCGTTTCCCTGGATATACGCGTAATAAGAACTGGGAGAATTAATTTTATTTGTTATATAAAGAGCTGTTTTATGCTATTATCATTCTTAACTATGTATGTCCTTCAATGACTTTTAAGATAAGAAATTTTATACATATGTATATGTAATTACTGCTCTTGAAATTTTTAGGAGTCTCTCATAACTCTCAAGAAGCGAAATTACAAAATGCTACTTTTGCGGTAGAATAATAATAAATTAAAAAAAAATGTAAAAAAAATATTTTTCATTGAAGTTAAAACTATCTCTATACGGTATTTTAACGAAATGAGTTCAGCGCTTTTGTGGTAAAAATATGGTGGAGAGACGGATGCACCTACTTACCTATTCATATATTAATATGGGTTAACAGTCATGTTTTTATTTAAATATATGTTAATAATCTAGCAGAATCCGCAAAAGCATTCCGAAAGAAATCTCCATCATCAAGTAAGCGGAGAGAAAAAATTGTTGGGAACATGTGTTGTCCGTAATACGGGATGTATATGAGGGAAATTTTTTTCTCAATTTTACATATTCCCTGTGGAGTGGATCTGCACATCGGTGTGGAAAGTTTTTGAATGCTTAATGAAGAGTTCTGAGAGTTCTATCTACCAAATGTGCCAAACAGAACTCATTCTGTGATTGCGCTTAAAATTTTAAACGACCTGCTTAATTTCATTATACTTTTAGATAAGGTTTTTAGAAAAAATACTTTCTATTCAGCTAGTCGTACTAGTGAATTTCTGAGCAAAACTATTCCATCCGGTTTATGGTACTAAATAGTGTATATTGAAAGATGAAATCAATCAAATATGACTGTTTTTGCTACATTGCTACGTACATTATTGTTTGCTACATATAATATTATTACATCACCACGAGAGGGGTAGGCAGAGAACGAATGATAGATATCTTTTCATTCATTCATACCTCTCTTTATACATAACACGCAGGTTTCAGTTTGAGACTATTATGACTTTTTTGTTATTTCCCAGCCATATTATTTGTTTCCGTTTGTTCACGTTTCCTTAAGCATTAGTTATCCTATATAAACATAGATTTAACGAAGTGGAACTCAGTCTCCACTGCGAGGACAGATAATTCTGTTAATGTGTCACATAATTTTAGTTCTAAAATCAATAAGATCACCACCTACTCGTAAAACAAGTAACACCACGCCTGTGATCCCCGAAGCGGTAGGCAGAGGAGTGTAGTCCACTCTCACGTTTCACCAGTTACGTTTACGTCAGAGGCGGTATATGCACGCAATACTGAATTAGCACTAAAAGCGTAGGGTGAGTAACTTTTCTCTCAAAGAGCGCAGCGCACGAGGATTTATCGAATGAAACGCTACAGTATTGGGAAATGGAATGAAATGGAGTATTATGAGTGAAAGGATCGTAATTTTTTTATACTTAAGTAGAGCTATAGTAAAACTGTTTATGTGTAGTACACTGCTGGCCTAACGGGTAAATATTATAGATAGTTTTCAAGTTCTTGAGCATACACACGTAATGTATGTTAATATTATTAAATATAACAGATTTTATGAATCTCAATTTAATCAGTCAGTAAATTTTTCAAAGTATTTTAAGCAAAATTAATGAATGCTAACAGACGAAGTACACTAATTGTAAGCAATATCGCAAGCAATGTATTAATGTATAAAATATTACATGTACTTTTCTATGATATGTGTTATCGTCTTGGTATTGCTAGCTATTATTATTACTATTGTTATATCAGTATGTCAGTTTTCTTACGGGGTAGGCAGAGAGTATCCGGTACCAAATATTTTAATCATTTATCATTGAAATCGATTCATGCAACATTTTTAAAATTCAACCAGTACCACAGCAAGATTTGTAGAGCCAGCCGCCGCAAGGCGAAAATTCGCAGAGTGCGGTTCAGGCAAACGAACCGCGAGTGAATTTGCATTGTGGGAGAGTTCAGCTCAAATAGCACAAATGCGGCAAACGAAGTGCTATCACAGGAACCGGGAGCATACGTTCCCGTTGAGAATAACACAGCTCTACTTCCGATATAAATATGTTAGCGTTTTAGACAAATGTTTAAAGAACATTTTAAGTGCGCTGCGCAACCCACGGAGGTTTGTCTAATAGTAGAGAAAGGTAAGCTGAAATCCCCCACAGATGCAGAATGGATATTAGTTTTAAATACATTATTTAATAATGTATCTGTTTACAGTGTACCCAGAGCCAGGAAATTTAGAACAAATAGCTCTTTAGAAATGCTATCTACGTGTGTCTCTGTAGAACATCTCTATTGATGTCAAAAACATTAACGTTTGCTTGTCAGTTTGTACATTTTACAAGCAGCAATTGGGCTTGGAAGTGATATTTGGCAGGAAATTGGATTAATTATATATTGGATATTATTATATATTCATTGGATATTATTGTAGAAAGAATAGAGTTTCACTTCAAACTTACTCAAAATTTGTAATACCGGAACAAATACTAAGGAATTATGTAGATAGGTTTTGTTCGGACGTTGTATGGAGACATTTGTATCCTTGTAAAGCACACAGTCTACTGGTAATAATAATAATAAAAATATATACCAATAATGATCACGGTCAGCGCAAGAGCTTTACAAATTAACGTCAAGCGTTCGACCCAAACACAAGTTTAGACGTTGGAACGTGTTAGTAATCACGAACTTCATTAATGTAATGAAACGAAACTAAACAACTACTCGCCCTCACGGTAATTAGTTTTCCAAATTGCACCGACGTTAGTACTCCGTCAATTGCACCAATAACGTTTGTAATGAATGAGAATGTAAATTAGTTAGGTGATGAGATTCGTGTTGTTAACGCCTTGTGCCGCTGTCTAGGCGATAGTGCTGCCATCTAGGCAACAGTGCTGCCATCTGCTCAACAATAGTTTGTTTGCGTACAACACAGGACACTCGTGTGAGATGTTATGTATATATGTATAGATCAAGCACCATCTGATAAACCGGGGACATGTCTACAGTCTAAAAACATCCTATTAAAGAAGAGCTAAGGACATTTAGTTGTCCTACTAAGGGCCACTGAGTCACCAATGCTGACTATCATAAAAATATTTTATCCCACCCGAACGTAACTTAATTTGAATAAAAAATTGCATCGCACAGTATTGTAGACATTATTTTCATTTCATTTAATCTATCAATTATTACCGTGTCAACGCTTTTCGAATTATTTAAGCAATCAATGTTGAGGTTAAAAGCAATATTGAAAATTATGATTCGATTATTAAAATATCGAAGCCGTTACTTTAATATGTTGATATGTCGTTAATATCGTTATCATTTGAACTAAATTAATATGAATGCTTCAGATTTCTAATACTGAATTTAGTCTTTGTAAAGTACTCGCTATGCCAATAGCAGAAACTGGGGAAGACTCATTACAGGTTGCTCATAGAACAAAATTCGTGATATTGTCAACAACAGAAATGGAGACTCATTACGAATTGTTTTTAATAGAGTCAAATCGGCTATATTGTCAACAACAGAAACATGAGGAGACGCATTACAATCTTCTCCTTACAGAGCTCACTCGACCATATTGTCGATAACGAAAACTGATAGAGTTTCACATTATAATTTACTTTTTATAATGCCAAATCGGCCATATTGTCAATAACAGAAACTGATGGAAATAGATAATAAAGCAGCTTCTTATAGACCAAATCGACGATATTGTCA
>DWFV01001370.1:0-11362 GCA_018246775.1 Parelbella machaon machaon
GTTGACTCTCATCGTATTATTAATATAATAATAATGGTAATAATAATGTTGATTTCTCAGTAGGGATCAACATTATTATTTTATTATTATAACATAACACCAGGTCCCTTTCGAAGTTGGCAGCGAGCACCGAGTTTCAAATATTTCTAATCTTTGAGACCTAAAAGAATAAAAAAATCGACCCATTATCATTTCACTGTTGGAATATGGGTCTTCTCTCATATTGAGAAGGTTAAGGCCATAGTCTACCACGCTGACCAAGTACGGGTTGGCAGACTAACGTGCTTTAAATTCATAACTCTATACACGCACGCCGATTTCAGGATTTCTAACTCTCCCAATAGACAGTATCTAACCTATTTGGTCAAAATAGGAGAATCTAGGTCTCCCTCAGCTCTTGCATGCATCAATATTCCTACATCCATTAAATAAAAAAAAGATTACCTTAAATCCGAATACTGACGATATTAATCCTTTTCAAAATATTATGACCTACTTTATTGGGCATCACTGTTATTTAGTAAATTATTTACAGTAAGAATCCATAGATATACATGAAGCGATCTTATGTACGGTTGTTGCTGGATATACATACATATATGTATAATGTGTCTGAAGAGGTAACAGGTCACTACGGGATTCAGAGCGTGCAGGTAAGGTTCGACTGCCGTTAACTAGAGAAAGCCAGGTCCGATGTTTGATCGATTTGTCATTTTAAACTAAATTTAATATTTCAATTTTTTCAATTGGTTTCCAAATGCTTGGCAGACGCGATTGTTTTGAGAATTCTAAATTTCAGTATAACAGTAATACAATAATTAATCACAACCTAAAAAGCCCAGCTTTTAATTTTGTCTTATCATCGTCATCATTATTATCATCATTAACATTATCTTCTTTGGTCTCGTTGGTCGCGTGGTTGCAAGCATGATTGCCGATCGGGAGGTCCTGAGTTCAAATCTTGGGTCGGGTACTATTGGATTTGTCTAATTTAGTATTTCTAGTAGTGGCTCGCTGTATAGCAATAGACTCACCACCTATTCCATGGGACAAACGTTACTGGTGAAACGTGGGAGTGTACTACACCACTCTGCCTGCTCCTTCGGGGATTACAGGTATGATGTTAGGTTTTTTTTTATCAAAATTATAATCATAGTCATCATCATCATCAACGTTATCATTATCAACGTCACATCATCGTCATTATCATTTCATTGCACTGTTCCCCATAATTACAACCAGTAACATTAATTCTATTTAATTATTAATCTTTAATTAATTTTCTCAATAAAGTCAGGTCGATATATTCCCTGTTCATAGAACGCTGGTCAAAGTTTTTGTACCCAGTATTTGCTTTCGGGGTTCTAGCCGAACTTTCAATATGGCGGAAAGTATTCTTGCATCCGCATGTACTAAATAGAACTCCTGGCAATAAGCTTATAATTCTTATTATTAATACTCTCACTATTTTTATACTATGAATAGTAAATAATAGAATATTACATACTGTAAATATGCTATATAATGCATAATAGTTCATCATGTAATCTCATCACCATCAACCCTTTTCAGTTTAACACAGGTCTTTTGTAATAGGACGATACGGGTTAAGTTAAAACCTGCCACTCTGGTTCAGTGCGGGTTGACAGATTCCACACGTGGTATATAACATAATGGAGAACAGCAGATGTTCAGGTTTCCTCACGATATTCTCCTCCGCTGTCACAGCAAGTGACATTTAAATTTAAAAACACACAATAAGTTAAAGACAGCCGCGCGATACGATTTAAAACCATAACCGCTTAAGTGAAACCTGAAGGTGATAAGTGACGACTAAACTCTGAACCACTAAACTATTATACATATATCTGCTATACAAATGACCGGATATATTTTTAACTTCGAACATTAAAAATGCCAGAAGCGAAAAGCAACCAACGATGTACGTTTGACGTCAGATTGGTAAAAGAACTAATATATCAACTTTTTTATATTCATCTCCTGATCGTGCCGTTGTAGGTACTTTGAACATTATGGAATAATTTTTTAATACAGTTTAAATATGACTCCTAGTGATATATTTAATTTAAAGTACTTTACAATGTTCTACATATAAAATAACCCTTTATCGTCATCGTCATTACCATCATCATCATTATCATCCTCATTTTCATCATTGTCATCATCATCATTATCACAATTATCATCATCAAGATCAACATCATCATCAGCCTACTCCCGTCCACTGCTGGACATAGGCCTCTCCAATGGCTCGCCACAGAGCTCAATCTTCAGCTCTTCGCATCCAACCGCTGCCAGCCACTTTGCGTATATCGTCACTCCACCTAGCTGGAGGGCGTCCTACGCTACGTTTGTATGTAATACATACCTACTTATAAATACCTTTAAAAATGTGACAGTGTCATAATGAAAGCGAAGTAGAACACGTAATTCTCGTTTTTGATTTCCCTGTGTCACTTTTAATGCCTTACTATTTTAAATAGTTTTCTACGAGTCTGATATATATTGTTATTAATAAATAAATTTTTTATACACGGGCACACTTACTCACATATGCACACACACGAAGCAATATTATATTGCTGACGAAACCCCGTCGGTAGGTACATTTCACAGAAGAAATATGACGTATAAATTGTAATACTTCGCATGTGTTTGTATTCAGTCGACCGTAACGACATATAGTATCTTGGATTCAGCATCGCATATTAAAAAACTAATAAAGTGCCATCTATTGAATTCGAATTGTACTAGTCAGTCTTTTACTAACCTAATAACGTATGAATCTGTTATTATTAGGTCATAAATTTCGTTCACGTTTGTAAAGTTCATATGAAAAATGTCGAGTTGCGCAAATCGGATGTGGTTTATTAGAATGCAGAAGAGAAATATTAAATGACGAAAATTTCATGGAAATAAAATTTTCTTTGCAACACTTTTTACATGGTTTGTGTGTAGAACATAAAATGTTCTTTGGGCCGACAGAAGTAGAATAGGTACAGATAAAGCAGGATACATACTCGTAGTTCACAGTAATACTATAGATAATAGGCATGAGTAAAGCTATAGTTCACAGAAATACTGTACTAGGCATAAGTATATCAAGATAGTTCACAGTAATACTGTAACAGGATAGTGGATTTTAAGAAAAAATATATTGTGTATATCAAACGACAGTAGTACCGACAAGTTACACTCAATTAGAATTATATTATTAAATATATCGGCATATCTAAAACGATTTCATAAGTAGTTTTAAACACATTCAAAAAATGGACACAATATCATGAGTATTCGTGAGCAGTGTATTACACTCCTACATACCTAAGCCTTCGGGGATAATAGGCGTGACGTTACGTTTTTTTTTACTTTTAGACACGTCTAAAAGACGAAATTAATTTTGTCAGCACTTTTGCAACTCGATTCAAAGTTGGAACTAAGTTCGTCGGTATTTTTAGACACGTCTAATAGGATGGATCTGATTTCATCAATACTTTTAGAAGCGTTTAATTCTATTGTTATTTAATACGATAGCGTTTGCTATGAATTGAAATTCGTTCATATATTTGGAGTACCTACGTTATTTAATTATTTTTTTTTTTAATATGGAAAGTTAATTTAGGGGAATAATTAAGTTATTTAAAAGCCGATTAAATATAATTAATTATATATTTCTTTAGAATCGGTATCTATATTGAACCTATAAAATTTTAGAGGATTGCAAAATATTCCGATTCGTTTATCATTAATTTTATATTTAAATTCGGTTATTAATGTTAAATTACGGTGTCAGATGTCAAACGATTATTTTACCAAGTTGTGACCATATCGGTCTGTTATCCCGCGAGTCCTGTATACGATTCCCGCCCGGCTGATTACCACACAGGTTATTCTATAGGGGTTGGGATACTAATAAGCTTATGAGTGTGAAGCGTTATTATTTAAAACGAATAGTTATATCAACGACTGATGTTGACTAAACAAACTGCCACTAATAGTCCTATTCCAAGAGTCCTATTCAAAGCAACTTGCTGCCACTCCTAACTGCTGTTTGCTCGCTTGCAACTTTTTCACAATAAAAATGATTACAATGAAAATGTCTTGCAATATAGTAGGTATTTTACCGTAAGAATACCAAAAAAAGAAACTGCTCAACACAACTTAGCACTTGACTAAATAGAAGGTAGCGTCTCAAGGTCTCGGAGACTTCAAGTGCTTGTAATTGCAAGCTCTCGCCTCCGACCGGAGCGAGGCAGTGCGTGTCGCTGAGCAGAAATAGAAGAGGTGTTATAAAATGCAACTTGCATACCTATTGCTTTTTGTATTGTCTCTGGGTCATGGTTTTGAAATGAACAATATATAGATTTAATAATCGTTACTAAGACACATTTTGACAAATTGACAAAAACTACGAAGTAATTTGCGTTGAAGATAAAAAGCATTATTGGCAGAATTTGTGACACTGCGTCCGTTTATGAAAGTTTAAGATGTTATTGTTTTTTTTTTACGATTATAACTAAATTTGGAATTCATGGGCATGAAAATTCTATTAAAAGTTTAACAGTACTTATAGGGTGTAGGGTTGTCAGTAAATATACAGGCTTGGTTAAATTTAACTGTACTGCTGGCTGGTTAGAAAAACTATTGCAATATGAAGCGTTCAATAAAAGTTTATGCGTTTTGAAAGATATTGCATTGAGTTTTCTATTAATATAGGGAAAAAATTAAGAACTATTCAAAAGGTCTCTGAATATACCTATAGCCTTTTGTGTTAATGAAAGGTTTTACTTGAATATTTTGTTACATTTAAAATTTAAATTTTGAGTCTTCCAAAAAATAAAATTAAAAAATAAGTAGAGCTTCTCGCGTTTTTTAATTTCCAGATTTTAGCCTCTCGGCGACCGGAAGTGCTTGAATTATACAGACTTTCGCAGTTCAAAGCGTGCTGTGCTGTGAAAATATTCAAAAGACAACTGCGTCTTGCGCAATACATTATGAATTTTACACAAAATATGTCGTGTTTAATATAATTCCAACAGCGGAAACCATTTTCTTCGTTATCTATTAACACCATCTAAATCCCGGGATGTACAGTACAGATGTAAATTTTACATAACAAATATTAATCAGGCAAGTAAATAAACCAATGTATACATTTGCAATGAATAAATTTGAATATAATTCTGTTAATTGTTAGATCGTCAGCGTTAAATTGTAGCAATAGCGTTCGCCTACGTTATTAAGGAATTGGCGCCATGACAGCATTCGAAATTTGAATTTTCAAATAGTCGTTGTCACCTGTGGACCATATATTATAGGCGACTGTACTACAGGTTCACTTTTCTAATATAAGTTACTATACTTTAGATGTACACTATATGCTCATTTTCTTTAAATGAAGAAATGTGGATATTTGTACCGGTGTACGGCAATAGGCTCATCACCTATTCCTTGATAGGACGTAAATATAACTGGTGGAACGTGGGAGTGTACTACTCTCCTCTCAACACCGTTGGGGCTTATAGGCGTGTTCTATCAAGCGTAGGTATCTGTTTTTTTACATTATTATTAATATCCATAATATATTTATCACATCGCTTATCGCTTGCTGCATGTTAGTGAGACAGGTACGTGAGAATACTAGCGGTTTAAGTTTCATACAATGTTGACGTTACTTATCACACCTACGCGTACGCAACTAAAGATATTCAGGCTTACGGATTTATGAACGAAATGCTAATGTATTTTTCAATAGAATTATGAAAGCTGTGATGTTTTAAGTATATTATATAAAATGTATGTTTATTACGTGTCCGGTTATCACTGTACCGAATGCCTATTATGGGGTCAGATGGGTATGTGTGGAGATATCCCAAGGTGTTATTTATGTAGGAATAGAAGTGTCAGAGTCAGATAACTAATTTAGGGCCAATGTTAAAAAGGTATTACTGGTAGGTCAGTAGATATTAACTGGTAAAATGACTGCGGGAATGGAAGTGCTACTAACTAGTTAGTGTACTTTAGTATGAGTGCAGTTAGTATCAATTAGTATTTGTCTTATTCAAATCGGACGACAGACGCGTTGCTTTATTTATTACTTATTTCTTTATTTTCTGTAATTCATACGATCACAATTCACGAAGTTAAGTTTCATTGGTTGCGTTTTTGTTGCCCCATAAATAATTAAAAAAAAAAATTCAATAAAATAATAAGTAAAATTGGAATACAGAAAAATTATAACCGCCCGTGCTTCAGAAAGGACATGAGCGTAACAAAAAGGCCTCGCAAACTAGTGGTACGGAGCACAAATGAAAAATGGGTGCACATTGTGCCTTAACGCGAGAATAGGACGGTTTTCATTCAAAAAGTTTTTTGTTTTTTTCACTCTCTCTTCCACAAAAACTGAGTGTGTTCATAAAACAGCGTCATAATTTCACGACCGCAATCGAGCTTAGGCGGGTGATCTATTGGCGAGTGGAAGTTTTCCCTCGGTATATGAACTGTGATTAAGACAAAATCGATGTTGAGATATATGGAGATCACAGAGGTAAGTATTTTGCGTTCTTAGTGTATGAACCATACTGGATTTTGAGAAATTCTGATTTTGCATATAAATTCGTTGAACAGTCAGGGTTTGTCAGTTATGGAATAAAAGAAAGAAAGATTCATGAAGTCGATCTGCTTATGGCTGGACACTGCAACTTATAATTAAGTAATCGAATATAGAACTAAAGTTCTTCTTGTGTTTTGTTTAATTCAAATTAAATAAACCATATTTTTTTATGACAATGTAAAAATACGCACACACATACACACAAATATAACTAAACAGATAATAAATACAGCTTAGCCGCAGGCATAAAAGTAAGACTTTCCGTAGGCGATCCATGCGTTCCGTTCCACCTTCAACCCAATTGAAAGATAAAAACAATATATTTCTTTTTTCAATGACAATATATAAACAAACACACAGAAATACACGCTTAATGAACGAGCCGCGTAGATTTTTCAAACGAACCCAGCTGTCAAGTGGGAACGCATTGAGTATGTTCTGGTGCTATTTTTTGGGTTCACATTGTCCTTGTTGGAGGACGAGAAGTTAATTGTTTTGTGAAGCAGCCACTGTGAGCGTGGTATTAACGCTGCGGTAAATCAAATATTTGTTTTAATGTATGAAGCGGTAGGTTTCGTTACTGTTACGGCTTAATTTTATCATTACCCACTATTTACACCGGTCTTCTCGAAGCTTGAGAAGGTTTAACTCCATAGTGCACTGTAACGCCTTAACCTTATCGTTATCATCAGCTTTTTTGTTATTCCACTATTTAATACAGGCCTTCACGCAGTTTGACAAGGTTTAAGGCGAATTCCCATTCCCTGAGAAGGATATGGAAGCTACTAAGGTGTCATCTCATAGGTTTCTTATTGTATTTTTCTTCTTTATATAATGTAATATTTGATTTTAAATGGAACATAATTTCTAAATATATACGTATACGGACAATTTTACAAATAGGCAAATCACACACTTGTGTACATTAGACAAATATTTGCTATTGGCGGGCGTCGTACCTACAACCCTTTCACAGCTATAAGGGTCATTAACCGCTAGACTAGTCTCAGTGTCGTATCTCCGGCTTTCCGAATGGTATGTACAATGCAAACATTGTTGCTTCTAGGCGTCTGTTACTGGACATTAAAATTCCAAGGTCATTCAAGTAAATAGAAAATCTTAAGTGTTCCACACAATTGAGTCGCTTCTCTTTTGTTTATCTGGATCATGAGACCTTATGCCTATAAGGTCTCAGGATCCAGCAGAGTGCAGTTGCTGCCTAGCAGATGGAAGTATCTAGCTGAAAGTTTCTGTCACATGTTAATTTTTTTTTTTGGCCCATTCCTAATGAACTTCACATGATTAATTGTTTAAAAAATTTTGCATTCTGCCACCTAATTATTATTTTTTTTTTAATTATTTAGCTAATTACTGTTCTCCTTGGGGATGACAGATTATTGAAATTTATCTGTGTCTTTTAATAAAAGTGGGGGATGAACGTCTGATGTATTAAACATAAATCATTGATATTAAACTTTATTCTAAACGTAAATCAGCAATATTTGATTTAAAATCAAATTAAGGTCTTTAGCAATATTTATAGCAATTACCCATTTAGTCCACTTTGTTCCCTAATTAAAAAATTAGAATACAATATAAGTCAAATGAACACCATCTGGAGAGATCTTACACAAGAAACCAATTACGTAACACAAACAGCTGATATAGCAGAGCATTGACCTCCAAACGAGACTGTCAGTAGCCTAATCACTCATAGAAAGTTCTCGAATAGGCCGCAAGAAAATGAAATCACAGCGGGTTCTAATCTATCAATCCAATCCATAGAAAAACCGCGTTAAAAAAGAGGACATTTTCCTCCAGAAGTCCCAACATCAACAAAGCCAGTTGGACGCAGACAAATGACACCGAAGAATAATGGGCCAACGTTTATTTTGGGGCCAAATTAATGATCCCGGGACTGACGTGTTTTCACCGTTATCGACAGAGTTAATTAAACTCGATTCGGTCCGCTTATTAAACCTTCCGCGCTAACTATTCGCGAACTATTCCTTCGTTCTCGAGAGGCGCTGATTGATTTCCGCGTCGAATTATTTTCAGCGGCCTCTCGACCTGCAACGCTCGAATCCGATTTGACGAGTTCGCGCGCGTTAAAACACTATTTTTTATTTATTTTTTCCATCCATAGCAGAGAAAGCTAAATAATTTATTGATAGTGTTGCCTCATAATAATTAATACTTGAAGTGTTTCTTAGATATAAACATATCTAACATACGGATTGTTAAAATTGGATTTGAACTCATTTTGCGTAATGGTTCGACGCATACTAAGTTGTGGTCACGACGATGACTTCTGTAAAACGTTCTACAAATCTATATTTCGTGCTTTTATAATGTGACGCTAATGATTTTTAATGTTATCTAATAATTATTAAACAATTTGCAGTCAACGGTAACTCCCAATAACTTCACAAATACGTCAATATCTCGACCCAGTTACGTGACAGTGGATTTTTGCGGCGGAACACCTTGAAAGAGGATTACTGTTCAACAATGGCACGTCAACAGCTAATATACGTATGAATAACGATATAAAAATCCAAATAATATCAACGTAACATCACGTCTGTAATACACGAAGAGGTAGGCAGAACAATTCAGTACATTCTCAAGTTTCACCAGTTACGTTTACGTTCCACAATAAAATAGATGGTGAGCCCAATAATATTAACAATTCTCTAATTCTAGGTAGAATAAACAGCCAAGAACCTTAAAACAGGTGAAACGTGCTACAAAAAGAACGGAATAGTCGTACTACGATACGATTTTATTACCGCACTATAGAAGTCCTGTAAAAAGGACGTAATAGTCCGTTAAACGGTACGGCGGCTGTCCGTTGACGCTGCGTTTGAAATGCACAGTAGCCGTGCTAATCCGGCCGCGTTTGAAGCGGAAACGAATCAATTGCGAATGCTGACCTAATTCCGTTTTAGGAAAACAGTCTGGCAAGTGATCGCGATAAGACCTTTTATGATGTATTGCTAAGGAATAATCATTTTAAAACTCTATAATGTTTACAGGATTTACGGATTTTACATTTGTGTTAAATTTAGATAGTGGTACAGAAAGAAACATATATATAGATACTCGTACATAAATTAATCATCTACGAGATGAGTAGAGATTATATGTACATTTTTTTCAAAAATAGGCTACATGAAAACTACTCAAGCCAATAAATGGATACCTAACAGTAATAAATATGATAATGAAAATAATGATAATGATTTTTTTTTTGGCTGTGTTTAGTCGGCTAAGGTATTATTTTAAGTTAAAAGTTGGGAGAGTTTAGTAGCAACCAGGTTTCTTGTAAACTTATTTACATATCAATATAAATGTAATGTGTACAAAAATTACTCCTATGCATCATAAAAATATTTATCCTAACTGGAAATTTAACCCATATATCCAATTCAGAAATCCGGTTCATTAACCATTGGACAAACGGGTTAAGGTGACTGTATAGTTTACATCTTATAAGTATATATAGGTACCCGTATATGCCACATATAAAAAAATTACTTCACTACATATCTCACAAGTGCATTTTAAGTTTAAATATCGCTTGCTAACGGTAAAGAAAAACATCGTGAGGAAACTTGCAAACCTTAGAATTTATAAAATAAATAAATCTATGGTGTGTGAAGTTTTAACCCGCACTTGGCCAGCGTGGCTAACTATGACCTTAGCCCTCTCAAATTGAGAGGAGACCCATATTCCAACAGCGGAATGATAGATGGGTCCATAATTTTTTTTATATATATTTCACCAACTCATTTCAATCAACAGTTATATCGAATATAAGTAATATAAACAGGTTATATTGAAATGCCTAACCGAATTTAATACCAGGATCATGGGCCTGCAAACGGCGACAAACAATTCCTACTCAAACATAGTAACGTCTATTTCGCAATATTGATTGTATTTGTGTTTGTGGTTCATTTGTCTTGTGATCCATGGTTTGTATGCAATCTGGTATCGTATTAGTATTGGTAATGGTTTATATTTTGCTAGAATTATTTACTGTAATTAAAAGTCTTTTTTCTTTTGCATCTATTTTTCATGTTTTCTCTATTTAATCCTACTAATTTTTTCGTTCAGTTTTATACGTATGTCACACTTAAGTGAAGTCACATTGTCTTTACATGCCCACTCATGCCTTTTCATCCCAGTGAGATGCCGCCCTAAAGTTATTTGTGCTTTTCTCTTAAGATCTACGCTATGTTTTTACAAGTGAACATCTTGCTAGCATTATATTCCTAAATAAGTAAAAAAGGAGAACGAAATTTTGACTACTATGTTTTCAATTACAAGCAGATAATATATATATTTTTTTTAATACGATGTCATTTAATTCGTTTATTACGACTATTTGCGATGTAAATTATTGGAAATTAATAACAAAACGGCACCAACGAACGATAACACAGTTACATCGTAATTACATTATTACGATAATTACATATTTATACTGGTGTAAGATGTCATTCAACTTCAATTAAATGGAAGGTCACACCAACGAATACGAATACAGTTACATCGTAGACACGAAGCGAACATAACTACTAGATACTCAGCAGTATCGATTCTATTCCCGCTCGTGGTCCCTGATTACACTGCTGGCTCATTTACAAACCAGAAGGGAATTTGTATCGAGCTCGGGACACCGCTCCCGGCCAATGGAACTCGTGCTGCGAATAAACCACA